>JAECUM010001974.1:0-106254 GCA_016617855.1 Megalonaias nervosa
ATAAATTTTAAGATTTTAGTTTTCTCCAGTGATACCAAGGTATATTCTTCGTCCCAAGTTCTGAATGCAATGACACGTACAAGATTACCCCAACATTAGAGGTAACGGTGCAAAGATATTTCAAGGACGAGCATCGCTTCTCAATACTTTGTTCAATTAGAAGTGTATCCTTCGCATAGTTCTCTTGTCTGATGTGTTGTCAATCATATTTCGACAATAAATAAAAACGTATTCATCTTCTATTTTCTATAATCAGTCTAAGAGGGTAAAAAAATAATGTAGGAAATGTTTTTACGGTGAAAATGGTACCTTTAATTAGACCCAGAAAGCTTTCTTCTAAATATTATCCTGATTTTAGTAGTACAGACACGAGGGCCGCACCGATTTTCACGTTGACAAGAGCATTCGCTTAACGCTTAATTTGCTTGGACATGCGCAAGATTGAATCAGCGTATTGAAAGGTAAACAACGAAGAGTAATTTTAACAATTGTGTGAAAGTCTTAATGTTAATGAATAGATTTTCGTCTTCCATATAAATTAAGATTATAATAATCTATTTTGTGGTAAAGAGAAGTTGTAACACAAGGTAATCTCGCAAAATTCTGTCGTAATTGCAGTTTTCAAGCAACATCAGCAGCTTTGTCGGCAGGTGCTCTCAAGTCTTTTATTTATGTAGCTCTCTTTATTATCGGCTGAGTGCTTGCATGAGATTGTGTTCGCGATAATGGGTATACAGGACGTCAGAACAGTTCTAATCATAAGCAAACAGGTTTCATTAAGACGTAAAGTAGAAGTTGTTGGGTAAAAAAAAAGTAGGGGTAGGGGGCAAAACTTCATTTGGTGATCCAGGGGAAAACGTTGGAGGAGGGAGAGATTACAAAAAAAAACAAAAAAAAAACTTCATTTAACATGAGTGATCTGGGTAAAATACATAGAACACTAACACAGTACGAGCTATTTTACCGACATAACCAACGGATGTATGCGTGTGTATATGTATGTATGTAATGTATGCATTTCCCTGAACGCTTATATTTCTCGGCTGGGTGGGGTGGGTGGGGTTGGCGTGTATGTAATTGTTGACAGAAGACTTAAGTGGGAAAAACATGTAGATGGTGTCTGTAGATCCCTCACTTCTAAAATTTTATTGCTTCATAGAATAAAAAGTAAAAAGACTCAAGAATTCTTTACCAGAATGTTTATATACTTTTCAGTGATTTACTACTCTTCAACACTATGGAGGAATTGTGCTATTAGAAACAATAAATCAACTGCATTCTTTTCCTCATGATCTTGTGAAAATGTGTATTGTGCATAGTCATCTGGTTAATTGATATTTATATTAAACCATTACAATAAGGCAGTTGATTTTTGAATGAAATGAAAGTATCTTTTTCTTAGCTGATGAAAAGTCTGTATAAAAATGGTGTTACTAAAGAAACGTGGAGAATGCAAGCTGCCAGTTGATAGAGTGGAGAATATAAGAAAATATTTGGTTATATTATACTACACAAAAACTTAAGATGTGCAACAAAAATAAGTAAAGAAGAGGATGTGTTGTGTTTTTTGAAAGCGCTTGGAAAATTGGAGCCCTACTTTATATTACTGTATATTAGGTGCCCATGTTACAGATTATAAATTACAGATTCATTTCCAAAAGAATTTAAGGAAGTAGACTTGCTTTCAGTAAATGTTTAATAGATATGTGTATTGTATTCATATTATACATGTATTTAATATTTATTGTATGCATTTATCACTTGTATGTATCAGACATGATTTTCCTCCGTTTTAAAGCGGAATTCCGCTTTTCTCCTGACTTGAATCAGATTTTTCTTGATATAGTCCATTTTTTATATCATCTCCAATCCGGTTTTTTAAAAATGGTCTGTCTGGTCCCATTCCGCAACAACCCTTGTAAAGTATTAGTTCCATATATTAGTTAGCACATGACTCTCGTAAAGAGTATTCTGATTGGTCAAAAGTTTAAATTCATCCAGTGAATCTTTGTGTAATGGAAACTGATGCATGGAAAGAAGAAGCATGCTTGCAAAGCATGGCGTCCCGAGTTGTCGAGAGAGACCATGACACAAGAAGTTGAAATAAAGGTTTAAAAAATGTATGGAAATGGGAATGGCTGGAGCAAGAAGTTGACGGAAACTTAGTTGGTCACTTTATAAGAAAACTGAATGCTAGAGGACTGGCATTTTGTGACCTCTGCAAGAAAGATCTGAATTACAGTATTCTTGGTTGGAAGAGTTTGAAACAGCACCTACAAAAGAAGCTGCATATGGAAAAATTGAAGCTCAGAAGGCATCTGGAAAAATTGCAGTATAAGAAGAAAGATTTCTTGCATGAGAGAACAGATGTAGCCCTGTCAGAATATGCGTACTGCATGTTGCCAATACAAGTACTAGCTTGAAAGGAAAAAGCTCTTGTTTAGTCCTACAATGTAAGCCCCATCACCCCGATATTTTTCTGCTGGGTGGGTGATGGGTCTTACTTACTGCCTGACTAATGGCGCTGTGTAGCGTGTTTTGATATCGATTAACAGTGTAACGAAAGTCAAATTTTCAGGAATATCACACACAACTGGCAACCAATAACAACACTTTTCTACAAAGTAAAGTTATAATGTTTTTGTCAGACTTTTCTTATCCTGATGTCTTTTCTCTAAAAAATTCAAATTCTCACAGAAGAAATGGACCTGTTTTCAAGTCTCGTTGGTCTACATTTCATTTGTCTGGAAAGCGATGAAAGCCGAGAATTCCAAAATCGGATTAGGTTGAAATATTATTCTTTAACGAAACGAATAAAAAATATATTATGCCTATAGTTCCTATAAGCAACGTTTCGTTTCGTTCAAGAAATATATCTTCTACATAACCTACCTGAACATACTTTGGCATACCTCGACTACTGTCGCATTGCAACAAATTCAAATGTATGTCAATGGAACATGAAAATGGGTCCATTTGCTAGTGTCATATTTTGATTCCACCAGGATAAAGACAGCACAGTAAGTATATTAATTACACATAAATTAGTGGAAGAGTGTCGATATAGGCTGCCAAGTGTGTGAGATATTCCTGAAACTTTGGCTACTCGTTCCGATGTCAACGACATCGGAACACGCTATGCAAGGCCGTTATTTGGGTTGTAAGACATAGCACTAAAACAAAAACAACATGTGCTACGTCTTACATGTAGGACCAGCTCTCGTTGAGAAGGAAAAGAAATGATTGCACATTGAGCCAAAAAAGTCAGTGGTGACAAAATGGAAGGCTAAAGAAATCTTTGCCAAAGCCGTAAAAAGATCTCGACTGGCATATCAACAGGTTCTGTCCAGTGGAGAAAAAGACAAGTGAATGTATGGGATCATTTGTATATAGTTGATGTATTTGGTTTATTTTACAGATTTGTTATGAAAAGAGAGAAGTATAATTTGTGTGCTGCAAAAATTGACAAATTAAATGTGACTTAATTACGATGTGAACACTGACATGCACATGAAATAATTTCAGCGTCAATAGTATTGGAGAACAAATTCATGTGACAATATATATTGTGAAAATATTCAAGTCAAGTTGAACATTTTTGGTAAGTTTATTAGTTTTTCAAATGATTATTTTTTTTTTTATATTGTGATCATAAGTTGTACCAGGATCAGATTTTTATGATTGTAAAATGCGTTTTTGGAGTCATTCAAGGCTACAGCAGATCTGAATCAGATGGAGAAGATGCTAATTTTATTTTGGATTAATAGTCTCTGAAATGTTTGACATTTTTTAATTGTACTTGTTGATTCCTATACATGTATGTTGCAAAAAATATCTGGTTACTGGTTTCTGTTGAAACCCCTGCTAATATTGTTCCAGGAATTTCAGACCAGCAACATTGGATAAACACTGGACAATGTATAATGTGTGCATATGTGTAATTTAGATGGTTTCTGTTGCCTGTGTTGTTTGTTTTGTTGGTTTAACACAGTTGTTCAACACATGATAGGGTAGTATACCAGGTGGAGGAAGTGCATTTTGTCTTTGTATAGTGAATTTTATTTCGGTAGATTTTTGTTTTATGCTTTTGTTTAATTCAATTTTGTTGGTAGAGAAGCTTATAAGAACTTGTATCGACTCAGAATAAAAATTTATTGATAATTGCTTTATACCAAATACTGGAAAATGCCTGCATTTTCAAGAAATAATTTTGTAAATACCCACATTTTGCATGGATAAATTGGTTAGCTAACTTTGTAGCCCATATTTCTTGCTCAGATTTATAGAAAAAAACAATTATATTACTTCGCAAAAGAAATTTTTGTGTAGTAAATGAAACTATCTTGGTTTGAAAGAAAATCGCTGGATTTATTTTGAAAATTAAATGATCAGTCTCTTGTTTATCCAATAAAAAGTCATTAACACTAACCCAAGATTATAATTTGATTACTTATGCATCTTTGCATTTCATTGATCCTTCAGTTATAAATTTTAGCTGTACTGGTTGCGTACAAGAAGATCTTATGTGATGGTCTTTTGTCTTTTGTCCATTAGCACAAGTTCATTATTGCTGCTTCCCAAAGAAACTGAGGATTGCCATGAAACTTTGCAGACACATTCATCCCAGTAATCTTGAATATCGTGCCATCATTACTCCTTCGAAATAGATATTTGTATTAGGATTTTCATGAAAAGGTTTTGCTGTCATGTTTGTCCTAAATGAAAGTCATGCCTATCTGACATGCATTATGGTTGCCATGGTGGCCATCTTAAAAATCTTGTTACGATGTCTGGTTGGTCCTGAATGATAATTGTGCCCTTCAAACATCTGTTTTGAAAATCTTGTTGTTGCTCCTTCAGATGAATGTTTGTATTTGCAAAGGGATTTTCACTTTAAGATTTGTTATGATTTAAGAAAATGTTGCCCATCATACATGCCCTCAAACATACAATATGGCCACCATTTGAAAATAATGTTACAGCTACTCCTGAATGAATGAAAGCAAACTTTGCCCATCAGATATGCCCCCCAGACATCCAAATCTTGTTACTACTTGAAGAAAATGGGGATGATCAGATATATGGTATATGGCCATCATGGCAGCCATCTTGAAAATCTGTTGCTACTACTTTTGAACAGATGGTCATATTAACATAGGGTTTTCTTATAATGCCTAGTTGATCCTAAGTGAAAATGGTGCCGATCTGATATGTCCTTAGACATCCTATATGGCCACCACAATGGCCATCTTGAAAATATTGTTATCACTACTTAATGTGAACAGTTGGTCAGAGTGACATGGAGATTTTACTGAAAGACTTGATATGTCTAGTTAGCCCTGAATGAAGATGCTACCAATCTGATATCCATGGAAGCCATAAAAAGTTGTTATAATTGCAGCTTTTAGTATGGACGGTCATATTGACATGAGTTTTCAGTAAAAGACTTGTTATAAGGTATAGTTGTTCCTGAATAAAAATGGTGCTCCTCAGACAACCATTATAGCTGCCACAGGAGACATATTGAAAATTCTTGTTATCACTATCATTCTAGAGCCTGAGTTTCTCAAGAAGACCAGAGATGGTTTTAAAACTTAGCAGTTACAAAAAAGAAATGGTCTCATCTTGGATTCCTGGAAATTTACTTTTGGCCAGTAGAGCACCAGTCCTGTCAAATGACCAGTTTGATAAATAGATGAATGCATTTAATTGAAGTAACAAAAATGTTGATCAAAACAAGTTTTAAAATAAATTTTGGAGATTTAATTTTTAAAAATTGCTTGACTACTGAGACTAATACATGTATATACATTGTGTTGGCATTTCTGTGGTCATTTATTTTTGTCATCGTCTGTTGGTAATTTGAAAAAAATTGGTTTTCTCTGATTTTTGGTATTGTAGTTAATATTTCTTGGCCTTAAATTTCTGTTTCATTGCCTGATAGCTGTCGGTGCAGAGATAAAGAGGAGCAGAGCATACAACTTGCCATATGTACTCACTTATGAAGTCAAGTCCAACTACAAACTGCACAGACCCAGCTTTGCCATCATATAACACAATAGCAGATCTGGGTCTTTGCATTTTGTTACAACTAATCAGTAGAACAAACATAGATTCTGGTGTGCCAGTAAATTATGCAATGGCAGATCAGGGTCTATATTTGCAGTTGGACTGTCTTATCATCAAGTATATATGGTAGTTTTTGCACTGCATTTTATTACTACTAGGGCACTAAAACTGCAATACTTTGGGCATTGGTGAAATTATTCTAAGAGGTGACCATTATATTAAATACCTGTAAAAATTCTGTTTAAAGAGGTGTCAGTTTTATTAGGAATCAGTTTGACACCTGCAGTGTGGCTTGAAAGGCAGTGTCAAGATTAGCTAAGTTGGTAGAGTGTTGAGCTCATAAAGAAAGGGTAGCAGGTTCAGTGCCTACCCTGGCTAGCCAGGATTAGTTGTCATGGTGTGTTCTTCAGAAAAGTTCTTAGATCCAATTTCCACACTTGATACAGCCAGTAATGTGTTGAAAGTGCAATTAAAAACCAACAAACCAACGAACAAACCAACCACCAAACACATTCACCACTAACCTGTTACAATGTTATAATGTTTACGACCAAACACCAAATTTGATTATCGTGTCTTGGAATGAACCATACTTATTAGGAATCTCACTTACTTTCTGCTCACTTTGTACAGCCCTGTAAGAAATATTGACTGGCATATGGCTGTTAACTTGCATAGCAGGAAATTCATCATTATATGATGGATTTTGCATTATGATTCGTCAGTCACTATACGGTGGTGGTGGGATATTGCCTTGGGTAGAGAGTTCTGGTTGGAAACGCTGTAGAAAAGTGCAAATTTGCAGTGGTGGGCAAATGCAGTTGCACAAGCTTCTGTTGTGCAAGTGTTTATTTGAATTTCCATATTAAAAATCCTACACATGCATATGGTTACTGTTTTTCCTTACAAGAAAAAGAATTACCTTATACACTTGCATATAAGCCCATCGGCATACAAAATGCCCCACCCCCACTGAATAGCCAAAAACAAAAAATTGCATGATGTGCGCATAAGTCGACCCACAAGTCCGAGATAATATCACAAGATGCATGTTGTAAGTTCTGAATGAATTTACTAGTATTAGCAACAATTACACTTACATCTCGGCGTTTGCATGTATAACTGTTAGATGGAAATGCTCTAAGTTAATGTAATTTGTTTGAAAAGTCAGTAATTGTAATTAATTTTCTGTTTTCTTGTTGTTTCTGCCCAATCCAGTTTAATTTAATCGGACAATGACAAGAATTGATTATTCATGAGTTGCCATAACAGTAACCTCTCCCTTTTGACTCTAGTTAATTATTTGTTTTTGCATTATAATATTCAAATTTTGTATCAGTGTACCAGTAATTTATTTTGTCTCAAAAGTGTAAATACATTAGAACCTGTTTAGAAAGACCACCCTTTCTGCCATAAAATTATGGTCTCTCAAGACAGGTGGTCTCTCATAACAGGGCACAATTGGTCTCACATAGCAGTGGTCTTTCAATACAGGTTTCACTGTACCTAACTCATTAAAATGTCATCCCAATATGATAACAACGAACAAAAGTATTTGGTGCAATGCTTGAGCATATTTACATAATGGTGCCACCGCATCTCCTTTGAAGTTTTGAACTTGGGCTATGTGAAGTATATCCATGGATTTAAATCATAGGCACCATGGCACTAAAGTTAAAATAAAATCTCCAAATTACTGTAAAGAAGCTTCAGAAATAATGCTTCGAAAATTATTATAATACCGTAAAAACTGAGTTTTAGTTAGATGTAAGTGATCTTAAACCCAGTTTACACACCTGTGGTAATTGTGTTAATATAAAAGGCAATCAAGACATCAAAGTACTGGCTTAGCTGCCAGAAAAATATCCCCTCAATCCAAGCCAGTTTCAAGGTTTTAACAATTAATTGACCTGGTTTGTGGAAGGAAAACAAAAGGCAAATCTGCTAATTATAAACAAAGGAAACACAGAAACATACAACTTTCCAATGTGTTCAGAATTTATGATTTTGTTCAGCCAAAACATAAAACTAATGATTATCTTAGTTTATCACTTTTCAGAATTTTAGCCGTTATTATGATCATTCTTTCATGAAAATGTAATAGTTATGTGAGTATATTCCGGTTATGTGCCTTATGCAATTAAACGTGTACCTTTTCATAAAGATTACCTTAGTTTGTGGATCGCTTGTATCATTGAAAAGGAGTAAGTAGTGAGCAATATGGCTCAACATAAATGGAACAGCTATGTATGTTTAGCTGAAATTTGATCTGGAAGAATGTGATTTGGCAGAAATAATGAACAGATCAAAATCTGCATATAATATTTTTGGGAATGAAGAATATAAATAACGCTAAGCAAGATTTGCACTCTGTAAGTACTGTACATTCTAGTAGTACTATTTGTACAGATTTGAAACTGCCCCTTAAATTAAGAAGTATTTGTTTACCTTTATTTAATCTAATATTGAGAAATCAAAAAATACGGACTTCCAAAATAGTAACAAAAACAATCACAGTAGTTTATAACAGTTTATTGACGTGGTTATTGAAAGAACTGGTCACTGCTGTGAGACCGATGTTGATCTTGCCAATTTTGTCTCGACATTCTTTGTCTACAGATGTTGGGGCACCAAAAATAATTATTTTTTCATGTCCCAAGATTTACAGTTGTAATGATAGTCAACAAAAAGAATAAAAACTTTTAAAGTTTAGACCTTGGCCCGTGGATAAGCGGACCCCCTTCTTCCAAGCTTTTAGTATTTTCTAAATTATTCAGCTTACACGTGAGTATATACAGTAGTAAAGTTTCTATTATTGCAGCCAAAACAACGCATGTTTTATTGATCAAGTACAAGTACTTAGTGTTTTCTGCAGCCTTTTCCTTTGCCTCATAAGCACAGTAAAATTCCAAATGGCACACAGAAAATTAATTCATGCATCATGAAAGGTTTATAATAAAACTTCATGTATTCTGTTTATGACCTTGTGGTCTGTGTTCTGATTTTTCAGGCAAGTCTTCTATCGTAGCTACATGATCAGTTTTATGACGGAGTCCTACTATTCATTTCTGATTGATTCAGATGTCATTGATTGGAGCTCAGAGCAAGCCAGACCATGTCAGTAACCAAACAATTACATTTGCATGCTTAATTCTAAAGTCTGTAAACCTAAGGTGTTACCAGTTAAAGGTCTGATATAAGTATTTGCATCTAGAGCCTCTGAATGCACCTTCACATATAGCTACTCTTCAGTTCTGGAAAACAAAGAATGTCTTCAAAGGGACCAAAATGTTGTACTGAAGTATGTCTGCCATTGTGCATTTCATATTCAATTCTAGCAAGAAAAAGTGTTTTGTTCAATGAATACTTGATTTTAAAGAGAAAATGTGCATTGTTCAATAAATAATTTTAATGAGAAAAACATAACTGCATTGGATCGGTTCTGTGAATACGTCAGTATATTCTTGCTTATTAGTCAAGTGCAAACTCTATAGACGCAGACTTGCCATTGCATAATGTGTTGGCAGGTCTAGGTCTGTACTGTTTGTTATGAGTAATCAGTAGAACAAAATACAATAGACACTGATCTGTTGATGCATCATGCTACAGCAGAACAATAACTGTGTTTTTTGCAGTTGCAATCAACTTACAAGCAAGTATCAACTGCATATTCACAGAACTGATCCAATGCAATGACAATGCCAAAAGTGAGAAGGCACCCAGAAAATTGACATGTGGCTAGGCACATCTGCTTGGCACTTAGAGTAAAACTGGAGCAAAACAGTGCAGAAAAATAAGCTTATAGTGATCTACTGGACACTACTTTTTAAATCCAGCCCTCCCAAATAAATGACATTTTTTTCTGTCTGTTATATTGACCATGGTTGTCCAACATATGGACCACAGTCCAGAATCAGGCCAACCAATCTTTCATAATCTGTGCAGAATGGGAGAGGGAATCTTCCACCAAGATTATAAACAATGCTATGAGTGAGATAAAAATTGAAATGTGGCCCTTTGCACAAAATGGTTAGACACCCTTGATGTTGACTACAATAAATATCCATGGAAAGGGGAAAAACTCTTCCGAGATACCTGCCCCATCTTCACCAAGTGCTACTTCAGTAACAGATATTCATCAGTCTTGGTTTTTGCTCTGCACAAGTAACATTGTATTTATTAAGTCCTGAACTCAGGGCATTTCTCAGGAAGTAATAGCAATTTTCTTGCAAAGTTGATATTGTTATATTGATCTCTCTTTACTCTCAGCATTTGTGACTTAATTTTGTTATATGTCACTCACCTGTGTTAAGGGCCTTTCTGCACACATGCAGAAGAATATAGTTATGTATAGCCTTGCTACATCTCTGTCATTCTTTCTGGGCCTTGGTAAAAGTTTGGAAAACTACACCTAACAACTAAAGAAAGTCGGTATGACTTGGATTTGATGCTTTATTAAGATGGAGTTTTGCTGATGACCATGAAGATGTTTGCATGCGAAATTTGTGGTCATGAGCAAACAATTTCAGTTCTTATGTTCATGACTTTAACATGAACAGTAATCAAGAAGTTAACTTTAAGCACAAATTTGAACAAACTGTAGCATGACCAGGCTAGCTTTGTTTAGGCTACTGGTAACCAACAGTTGGAGGTGTAAGTGACATGTTTTGAAAAGAAGGTAAAAAAAACCCCCAACAAAATCCAACCTGAAAGATACATCTATGATAGAGGAAGTTCTGGAATTAGAGTTGAATCTTTTTACATAGAGCTGTTGGGAATTGTCCATAGATAATGTGGGAAATGGGGATCTGTCTCTTCTCCACAGAATTTCAGTATTCAGTTATCTTTTAATTGCAGGTTGTTGTGGAATAAACATGCCAGCTTTGATGTAGACATATCATAATCATGTTAGACCTTCACAAAATCAAGGCAGATTTTGCTGATCTTGTTCTTCAAGTACAGCCATGGACCCTGACCCAGTTTGTTATGTGGCTTGATCTGAAGATTGCAGAATTCAAGGTTCATGGATACATGGCACTAGGTAACTTTTACTTGAAAACAGAAAATGATCGCAGGGTTTTAAGTTGATCTTTTTTTCAGCTCTTTCATTTATTTCATGGACTTCCAGTATGTAGTCATATGCTTTCAGTTTTCATGTCTCAGTTGTGTATACTGGACTTGAAGATTTTAGAGATTTGAGGTCACAGAATCCCATCTTACGAGTTGTATTAACTGCATTGCATATGGAAAAATCTTTTGTGAAAACTGTACAATAATTTTGGTAGTCTAAAAGATCAGTTTGAAAAATACAGGGGATTATAGCAAAAGTCTAAAATTTAATTTCACTTAGTCTTCCCATTTCAGTAAAAATATGTTCCATAACTTTGCAGATGTATAAAAAAAAGTTATTTATCAGCTACAGTCTTGAAGCAGTTTTATAAATAAGTTGTTCAGATTAAAAATTCAGAGGTAGAGATGGAATGGAAATACCTCTGAAATGAGATCCACCTTAGGTTACAAAAAGGCATTTAAAGAATAGTAAATATTTTCAGTGGACTTTGTTCATTTCATTTAATATGCTGGAGACATTCTCTACCAATGAAGAATGCTGGTGATAACACATAATTTGAAAGTGCACAAGATTTTATGCAGTGCCTGTAGATCCAAGTCTGATAAAAGTGAACTTGTTTCTTTAAAAGTAAATGGCAATGACATTGGCTTGGGTTTAGGTTCATGACAATAAATGGCAAGTTAAAATACAGTAGTATCTTGTTGGCTTGAACTCAGTTGGTTCAGATATGTACCGTAACTTGTTTTTAAGACTAGTGATATTTCTGATTTTATGTATAACTTCATGAACTTCCCTTGTTAGTTCCTATTTGAACTGTTGAAAATCAACCATAGTTTTGGTTGTATAATGGAGTTATTTATGATATTCAGGTATATTTTCGTTTCATTTCTTTCAGATCAGAGCAAAAGGACAATCCCAAGATGGTTAGAAGATGAAATTTTTGATCCATCTCCCCCCAATGTTCCAAATGGCCCCCCGTGTAGATGCAGAAATGTAGCAAATGGAAGTAACTCGAATGACTATGAATCTCTGCGACAAAATACGAATCAATTTGAAATATCTGCTTCAGTTCGGCAAAGGAGTATGAGTGATTCTGTATCCAAAATTAGACCTGAAAATGAACTCCTGTCCAGAAATCTTTATGATGGTAGTGACTTTCTAAGGTTACATCAAAGCTGTTCTAATGCCAGTGAGGGAAAAGGTAGCAGTAGGATTATGAATGAGTGTATTGAAATAAGAGATGACAAAGATGAAAGGGTTACAGCTGCTTCCACTGGGAGAACAGTAAGGTGTACTAACTCAGATGATAATTTTACAGGTAGAGGAACAGTTGATATCAATAGACGGAAGCAAAGTAAGTCCAGTAGAACAGATCAGACTCTTGCTGACTCTGTGAGGAGATCAGGCAGTATTCATCAGAATTATGAGACTGACAGTCCTGAATGCTTAGTGATACCAAGTTCTGTTAGTTCTAACTCAGTTCCATCACAGTCTCCAACTGCAAGCAGATTTGGCAGTGTAACAGGATCCAGATTTCCGGATAGATATGTACCTGACAGAATTACACCTATTCTCATGGTTAATAATGTTCATCAACCAAAAGTAACCTCCCCTGACACTCAGAACTCTGGAAATGATGTCATTTCCATTGATCTGTCAGCATCACATGATACATTACAGACTGATAACACTGTCACAGCTGATGTTTCTCCACTTAATTTAACAGCAGGTAGGTCATCATCTAAGCAAAGGATGAGTTCTACACAAGCTATGGAGACAAGTTCATTGGTGTCAGTGGTGGGATCTCTTTCACCGGGTCCAGGGAGTTTGGTGTCGGCGGTTGGATTGACCACATCATCTGGAAGTTCATTGGTTTCAACAAGCAGACCAATTGATACTTTTGATTTAGAGGAAGTTGATATGAAGCCAGATGTCAATTTTCTACAAGAATGCCTACAGTCTGTTGCTCAACAACAGCATAATCCACTGTCAGAAAACTTTGAAGGTAATTTTTAAAATATTTGGAGAAACATTCACAGTTCATATAAGATATTTGCCTCTTTATCGAAGCTTACTTTGATGTCTTTAAAGGTTAAGTGAGAAAATGCCAAGGCTGAGTGACAATATACCATCTGGGCTCTATGTTATAGGGGTCACGCTGCCAGGCGAAGTGGGTGACTAAGTCACATAAAAAATGAAAACTTTGCCTTCTTCTGTTAGGAAAGCGAAAATGACTTCACCCTTTGACTTTTTAGATCTACATTGAGTGACCATATCTTTAGAGATGCTCCCTCACCTTAGCTGGTTATTCCGGTTTTGTGTTGTAGCTCAAGATGAAATGTACATGTAGGCATCAAGTGGCTAGTGTTGATATCAGTTATGCCGACATACAAACTCTTGCACATCCACAGGCATGTGTTTTGGTGTCTGATTGACAATTAACCCTTTCCCGAGTAAATTACAGCAGAGATGTGTTAATATATGTCTCTGGTTATAGTAACCGTTACTAGCTAATTTTTGCACATTTTCATTTAATGATAAAAACATACCGGTTTGTGTTTCAAAACTTAAACAATAGTATGTACATAGCAGTTAGTGTTTTAAGAATAGAATCTGTGATCTGAAGGTTGTAACTGCAGCATGTACATTATTTTCTACATAAAAACAGTTTGAAACTGTTAAGTGAACCTGTCAGGGGAAATAATGGCAGACATCGCTGTGTGTGGCAAGTACAATTCTATTAGACTGTCTGTTTTTGTAAACATTTGGTCAGATATATTAAGGAAAATATTCAGTTCATAGAAAGCAAAGTCTAAATATTATTTTATTGAAGATTCTGCATGAAAGTGCAATAATGTAGGTCCCAAACATATGGGACAAGGCTATGTTGTGGAATTCGAGAAGTGCTGTAAGGTCAAAGTTGTTTTCTCTAATTTTTTGGGAAATACAGAAAAAACCAGTGAAACAAATACTATTTAACTAATGCCTGACATTACTACACATATGTAGACAAATAGTGAAACAATAAATTTGCAATCCTATAAATGGAGTGGTGTAATGAAGCTCTGATATGAGTGGTTACATTAAGAAAACCCCTCCTACTAAAATTAGATGCACTCACATGTTGGGAGTTTCAGTTCAGTTGGAAAGAAGGTTTTAGTTCATTTATGTACTGACTTTAATACTTGATTGTGTTATTTATGAATAGTTACAGTAATGTTTTATTGGCAACAAAGTAATTGGGACAAACAATATGGTATGATGACATGTGCATTTGCTCTTGTGTGCATATTACAAGGGTTGTTTCAAGCAAGTTTAAAAATTTTTTCACTGCCATTTTATAGTGAATTTTCATATACTAAAAACAAAATTCTTGTTTAAGGGTAGTTGATAAAGCATTTTTACTAACTTGCAATTACAGTACTGTAACCTAGTTACTTCTATCAGTTAAAATTCATTACAATGTATAGTTTCTACAGTGCTCGTTTAAAGTCATATGTCAAAAATACACTGCATATGAATATGGTAATTTTTATACATGTACAAAATGTGTTTATAATATACATACAACCCCAAAAATTTTCTACTTTAAAGTAAAATATTGCTTAAAATCAGTGTTAAATGTAGATAGATAAGCATACTAAAAAAATTCAGTGTTAAATGCAGATATGCATACTGAGAAATAGAGGGTATATTTCAAATCAGAGAACGAAAACACACATACATGCATACAAATCTATATATATATATATATATATATATATATATATATATATATATATATATATATACATACATATTGCTATATTGCATTGCTTCCACTTCTCTCTGTTCTGCTCTCACTTTTCCCTATTCTGTCCAAAAGGTGAAGTCACTTCTTCCAAAAATTCAAGTCTAGCTTGACCATGATATTTCCAATTCATCATTTTTATACATATACTGTTTTGCTAAAAATGCATTCTTTAGAAAATTTCTTACTGGGCACCTTGTTCGGAATAAAGTATGAAAGATAATTTTGTCAAATAATAATGGATTCGTTTATGATATAACATCTTATACACGACTGGTATATTCTTTGTATGAACTTCCAAAGAATAAATCTTGTGCCTGTGTATTGTTTAGGTTTTCAAAGTTTTTAATATTGTAAATTTAGAAATTATGAGAAGAAATGACAAAATTGTAAAATTTGATTTAGTTACTTTACTGTTTGGAAGATATCTGTATAAAAAATGCCAGTGTAGAAAGTAAAGACAGATAAAATTTATTGAGATTTATGCTGTACCTTGTAAAAGTTTATTGAGATTTATGCTGTACCTCGTAAAAGTTTATTGAGATTTATGCTGTACCTCGTAACTTCAGAGGATTTAGCCTATTGATTTTTTTTTTTTTGTGATAGGCGGTCAGAATATCAGCTTGCAACATTCCAGTCCTGCAGAGGTTAACCCAGCCAATTATTCCAGAGAAGATGAGAACAATGCCCATTTCACAGCATCATCCGATCGAGAACAAACGGAGTCTAGGCCTCATCTGTCTACCAAATCAAGGATATCATTACCAAATTTTGATGATCCTTATTTAAAGAATCTTCTTGAAACTGGGAATGCAAAAGTCATCTGGTCCAAGTTGGTGGGGATTTGTGCAAGTCATTTGTTGGCTCAATGCAATGGGCAGCCATCTTGTGCAGATTACCAAGCATTTAGCAAGGCCCTGTATCAGAAATATCCATCCATTGCAATGGACAGAGGTCCAAATCCCTGGGTAAGTTTTGAGCATTCATCTATCACAATGGACAGAGGTCCAAATCCCTGGGTAAGTTTTGAGCATTCATCCATTGCAATGGACAGAGGTCCAAATCTCGGGGTAAGTTTGGAGCATTCATCCATTGCAATGGATAGAAGTCCAAATCCCTGGGTAAGTTTTGAGCATTCATCCATTGCAATGGATAGAAGTCAAAATCCCTGGGTAAGTTTTGAGCATACATCCATTGCAATGGACAGAAGTCCAAATCCCTGGGTATTTTTGAGTGTTCATCCATTTATTAAGAGCAGACAGTAAGTTTACTTTAAAAGTTAAACATCTTATTATCTCAGTAAAATATACCTGAAAGTCATCATTGTGATGTACATGTATGTAAATTTTTCAGGTTGAATAAATTTCATTATGCAGAGAACACCCGTTGAGCATAAATAAGCAAAAATTTCTGTCCATTGTATATAGGAGCAGAGAATGTGAAAATAAAGATGTGTGCATTGCTTCATATGTAATGAAAGGAGGGTAGAGCAAAATTGTTGTTCTGCAAGATGAGTTTGAAGTTGTAAAACATGTACTCAGTTAAGCTTTAAAGGTGCAAAAGTATATATTAACAGAACTTTCTTCAAGTTGTTATTAGATGTTTGCTGTTTTGTGTTAGCCTTCTAAGACTGGTATTAGGCATTGACTTCTTTGTACTAGCCATCTAAGACCAGCATTAAGCTCTAGCTGTTATGTGTAATAGCCAAAATAAGACCAACATTAGGTATTGGATGTTTTGTGCTAACCATCTAAAACCAGTATTAGGCATTGGCTGCTATGTCTTGGTCATCAATGATATATTTTTAATGCCCCCACATCTCTGGTGGTGGTATGTAGTGTTACTCCTATCCTTTTGTCCGGTCATGCCATTTCCTATCCCATCTTTGTCAGTAATTTATTTTTTGTACAACAAATTTTGAAGGTCCTGTGGAAAGAAACCAGTTTTGACAGTATTTAATAATGTTATGGCCCCTGTTTAAATGAGAATTTTGGCTTTCGACTGCATCATATTGGCTGGGGCATCCATGTCATATGGACACATTTTCAGTTGAATTCTGCTCTATCTTTATAGGTGGAAAACAATTTCTTAGCTCAAAGGATATCATTTCGCATTAAATTATAATGGTTAAGCTTATTTACATGCTTGTTATACAGATGTACACATTAGATATAATAAGGCAAAAAAGGATTGAATATTTTTAAGAATAAAATATTTTTACACATTCATTTTTTTTTTCTATCATCAGAGTGTGTTCAAGAAGGCATTATCTCAGAAGATACGGCACACACGATTCAAAATGAGACGAGGGTTCAGCATTCGAGACAATAACATGAGGGCCTCGTATTTACTAAGCAACCGGTACCAGAATGGGAGATTTGGATCATCAAGGGGAAGAAGAGCAGTGCCATTCAGTTGACCTTTAAATTAAATTGACCATGATGAAAACTTTGAAGGAATGGTTTAGAAAAATATGAAATTTTCTGTTTGCCCAGAAAAGATACGCCATAAAATCATGCAAACATGGAATGTGTTCTTGTTCTGTACAAAATTCAGGGCAATATTTTACTCATAGAGTGGAGTTTTCAGCATCTCCAGGGCTGCTTGACAAAGGACTTTAAAGTCTCCAGAATTTGGTGCCTTGTAAGAACTGAAATCAAGGAATTGAAGAACTTGTTAAATGTATTGGGATGTTTTAAGTCGTTGTGGAATATTGTTTGAAGTCATTGTGGAATATTATTTTGGTATGTAAGTCAGTAAGCAAGTTGACATACTTTTAGGTCATGAAAGTAAGGAACAGAAATAGCATTAAACTGCTATCCATTGTAAAATATCTGTCATCAGAGAAAATTAATTTCTTTTTATTCCTCGTTTAACTATAGGTATCCACCAATTTGCACAATTTTGACTTGCAAGAGTTTTGTGTGACTGCAACTTCATATAAAATTTTTTTTAAAATTGAATTTTCTTAGTGAAAACTATCTAAAACAAAACATTTAGGGTTCATAAATGGCTAAAAGGCAGTGAAACCAAAATTTTCGAGTTATATTGTTTTAAGTTGTGCAACCAATCTTGGGAACACAGCTGTCACAATCTCGTAAGTCAGGGTTAGCTCTATTGCCAATTTACTAACTTTATGATTTGGAATTTATGTGTAGATTCTTAGAACCTTTATAAACTTTGCCTCTTGTGAAAGAGATGAGGTGCAGATCTTTAGGTACATAATAAATATTGCATCAGAAGATAGCTGTTGTTGCTACTCCTTTTAAATTACTTGGAAGACTGCCATGAAACTTGACACATTCATCCCATGGTCTAAGTTGTCCTAAATGAAAAATGGTCCTTCTCGAACATCCAGTATGATAGACACAGTGTCCGTCTTGAAAATTTTGTTGCCATTTACTAAAAGGCTTCTTTTGAGGTCTAGTTGGTCCTAAATGAAAATGGTACTGCACAGTGGTCATTTTGAAAATCTTGTCACTATTCCTCCTGATTGGATAATCATATCAATACAAGGTTTTCACTAAAAGACTTTTTCTGATGTCTAGTTGATCCTACATGAAAACGATACTGATCTGACATCAAATATAGGTTGCCATGGCTGCTATTTAAAAGATCTTGTTATGATGACTCATAAATGGTAAGTCATATCAACTTGGTGTTTTCACAAGACTTTTTGTAATGGTTATAGTTCTAGATGAAAATGGTGCTGACCTTACATCCAGTATGACCACCACTGTGGCTGATTTGAAAATTTTGTTCAGCAGATGGTTGCTTATGACTGTTCAGATAATAAAATTGATTCATGCACAACAATTTTGGTTGTATATGGTGGTTACTTTTAGCAGATGTCTAGATAGGCTTTACTGCACCACCATGTTGCATATATATATGTAAAGCAATGATCCCTGTAATCCCCAATCTTGGCATCACTTGCTATGTGGGTGAGAGTGAGGGGAATAAATATTTTTTAAGCAAAATTTCTGATCGGGTAACCAATTGTTCAGGTCTGCAAAACATAACCTGAAACACAACAATAATAACTTTTTTAGTATTATAAAGTGTAAAGAAAAAACAAGTACAGTGATAACATAGTTATTTCTGTTTCAGTGTTGAAACTGTCATCCAGTAACTGGACAACTAAGGTTTTATTTATTAGTGTATCATATGAACAACATTTTGAATGATAATGGTTGAACAGTAGTGAATGAAAACAAATACTGTAAAATAAATTCCAGTTTTAGATAAAAGATTATTATTATCTGCATCTTGTATTTTCATTATTATTATGCAAATACACTTGGAATGCATTATGACTGTATGCTGACAGATGGTTTAGCTTCAGGATAGTTTTGAATTTAATCAAGGTTACATTGTGAATGGTTTGGTTTGTTGGTTTGAATGATACTTTTTACACATTATTGGCAATGTCGTGCAAAGGAAATGGGAGCTAAGTGCTTTTCCCTAGAACAAACTGAGGTAGCCAGCCTGGGTGGGTATTGAACCTGCAACCCTTGGATTATGAGTCTAATACTGTATCAGCTGAGCCACTGTGGCTCCCCTTACATCCCTGAATAATTTACTCTACAATATGTGTACTTACCTTCATGAAGTAAGATGAACATAAGATCAGTTTGTTGATTTCTAATGACTCCTTATTTCAAGGGCTTTGGGTTTATGAAAAAGCTTGCCAGTAGCTTCCATGGGTTGGTGATTCATCCCAGATTTTCTGGGTTCGTCTGCCAACAGATATACTGGTTGGTATTTAAAACCTATTATGTGCTGAAAAATGGCGTTAACCCAAAGCAAGAGCAGAAGACAACATGGTGCAATTTTGTATGGCTTTCCATGTAATTATCCTGATATTATGATGTACATTTCTCAGAGCCCAGTGCAATAAAAAGCATGTTAAATACTCTTCGGTTTTGCCCAGAATTATCTCTGAACCTGTTTTATTTATATATGCTGGGATTGGTGGAACACTGACAAGTGGTTTTTTTATTGGGAGCATTGATGAATCAAGAAATTGCAAAAAAAAAAGAGATGCATCCACTTTTTAATTATTAAACCCAGCCAATGAACATTGAGGCACATTGTATGGTAGTATTTCCATCCAGGTTAATGGGCAGGCTGGTGGGCATCCATTTTAGTTTCCACACAATAACTAACCCTAGCAGACAGATTTCAGTGAAATGTGTTACCTTTGATCCCCCAAGACCTAGGAAGGAGAATAGTTAGACACTTAGGGAGTCAGTAGACTGAAGATCAAGGTCTCATTTTCATACAGTATCTTTGACAACCAATGTAAGCTTTCTTGTAGTGACTGCTCCAGTGGCCTAAATGGTAAGAGCATCCACCTCAGATGCAGGAGGTCATGGGTTTGAACCTCAGCCAAGCCATACCAAAGACCTATTTTAAAAAATGGTACTAGCAGTTACCTTGCTTGGCACTCGGCATTAAGAGGTTATAGACAGAGCTGGTCAGCCTGGTGTCAGGATAATGTGACTGGGTGGGACATGATGCCACATGTCTGCAGCATCATGCCCCAGTGCTAGACATCACTATAAACTGCCACACTGCAGACATCGTAGCGATATGACTACAATTTTTAAAGCTGTGTTAAAAATCCCAAAACACACACACTTTCTTGTAGCATATATTCTTGAATTGATACAGGCATAAGCAAATAAAAGTAGGGTTTCATAATTTTATCTGCATTTAATTAAAAGTTTGTTCAATTTAGGTTCATTGTAAAATGAGTCAAACAACTTCACAACACCTACTCTGGCTAGCTTAGACACTCTGTGCCTTCCAGAACATCATATAAGTTTAACATGATTTTTGACTCGCAAACCCCCTGACAGTCATGTTTTGAAAACATGATTTTCAGTAATCTTAAGAGAGAGAGAGAGAGAGAGCATGTCTGACACCATGATGTATGCCCATAACCTCTAGCCTGTTATGAGAAGTCACGCTTAATGCTTGTGGAAAACTATAATATCAGGTCAGTTTATAATGCTGATTGTCTTACAGGTGATTAAAAGGGTAAGATGGTCCGAGATAAATAACTACAGCTGTGCAGATTACTTAATTTGCTGACAATATTTGGTGGGATGCTGTGTTTAAGAGTCCCTAAAACACTGCTCTGGGAGAGCCCATTAAGCTAATTTGCATAGGTGAAGTACACTACACACAAAATGGAACAATCAGTTCATTTAAAGTTAGGTAAATCAAAGAGCTTTTCTGTCTGAGCAACAAAAGTTGGCACTTTGCTCTGCCTTCAGTGATAATCATTAAGCAATTTTTATTTAAAATTATTGGCGGGTTCATGATAAGGGACAATATTTCTCGGCATTTGGTTCATATAGTTCATTTCAAATATGACAATTTTGTTACATTGGAATTGTGTGGATGTGTAATTAATTTTTGAAGGCAAATTGTCTAAATGCAGCTCTTGGAGAAGACCCAGCCATAGGTGAAGTGAGCAAAACCCAGAAAAACTAAATTTCAGAACTCCTGTTTGATGGAGTCTGGTACTTTGTGAAATATAGCAGTAAGGTTATGCATTTTATTGTTTGCAAATGCTGCAAAGACACCACATTGATGTAGTCATTCTGGAATGTACAACATCCTTTGGCATCCATGTAGTAACACCTCCTAGCACTGGGACAATACACAGATGCAGAGCTCAATCCCAAAGGGACCAGCGATTTAAATTTCATGGGGAGGGGCTGTCATTTTTCTCTAAACATGATGTTTTTTTATCACAGGATAATTTATTTTTCAGCTAAAATGATGGACAGAATAATATTTTTCTTTCTACAAATCAGAGCAAAAGAATTTATGAAGATCTGTCCCAAAAGTAACTAACATGCTAAAACAGTCTGGCCATTGGACGTTTCATGTTCCCTTACAGCAATTCAGATGCAGAAAGATTATTTTATATGATCAGAAAGTTTTCACATGAGTACCATCCAATCACTGCGGAGTGCAAAGATGAACTTGAATGCCATTGCCTTTATATCACACATAATTAAGACTGTATTCCACTGTCCAAAGAATTTTAAAGACAGAAACTTGGTGTATTTTTATTTAGTGCCTGAGTATATGTGATTATGCGAGTGTGTGTACTTGTGGGTAGTGATATTTGACAAAGCCAAGTCTACCAACTATTTTTTGTTTGTTTTTAAAGCGTATTAAATGCTTCAAAGAAAACATTTTCTTTTACTGAAATTTTTTTCAAGACATTTTCTAGCGTCGCTTATGCTGTTATCTAAAGTAGATAATTTGCTTTCACTTGTACAATCACCACTCGGGTGGCCTAGTGGTTAGAGCTTCTGCCTCAGATGCGGGAGGTCGTGGGTTCTGTCCCCGGCCGAGTCATACCAAAGACTTATAAAAATGGTATTAACAGCTGCCTCGCTTGGCGCTCAGCATTAAGAGGTTAGTGTTAGGACTGGTCGGCCTGGTGTCAGGATAATGTGACTGGGTGGGACATCATGCTACATGTCTGTGGCATGATGCCCCAGTGCTAGACATCACTATAAACTGCCACACTGCAGACACTGTAGTGATATGACTGAAATTTGTTTAAAGCTACGTTAAAAATCCAAATCACACACACCCACATACACAAACACACTTGTACAATGTTGCTTGTCTTGTTTGGATGCACAGTGACCCCCTACTGGACATTAAAACGTTTTTTGAGTGTCCAAAAAATAACCAAGACTGCCTGGGAGGTTGGCTTTTATGTCAGTGGCATCCAATGGTCTTTGAAAAAACCAGTGCAGCTACATTAAACTCGTGCCCATTTGGCATTGTTTGTGACAGAATTGGGAATCTAACCCAGGTGAGAATCCATGGATGCCAAGCAAGCTTGTTATCCTGTGCTATCCTAGTCCTGTTATCTTGTGTAAAATTTGAACTTGGGTCTTGTAAGTGCTTTGCCCAAAGCTGCACCATGGCTGCCAGCCGGACCTGGTCTGGTGAGGATTCCAACTCGCACCCTACTTGTTGTGAGTCTGGCATACTAATTAATGAGCCACTAATAACTGTGTGGTCTTCATCAGAAATTAAGTTGTGATATCACACATGCCACATTTAGGTACTTTTCACAAAAAAGGGTACAACCTGTTAAAAAATGGCAACTAAATTGTATCGCCTGAAGTTAAGCTGATGAAACGGGTCATGGTCATTGGGTTAAAAAGTGTAAAAGAAAAACAATAAATAAGATGTCAGATGAATTTTGGCAGTTTGAAGCTTGACTGGTCCTAAACCACGTTAGGATTGCAATAAAACTTTACATGCATTCATCCCAAGGTCTGGCTGATCCTAAATGAAAATGGTGCTGCTCAGACATCCAATATGGCCACCACAGCTGGTTGCATTGAAAGGTTTCTTATAATATCCAGTTGGTTCTAAATGAAAATGGTAATGATCTGATATCTAATATGGCTGCTATCTTGCAAAATCTTATCACTACTTCTCAACAGAATCATACTGACATCGGTTTTTACCAGAAGACTTCTTATGATGCCTGGTTGTTCCAATGGTGCTATTTGGACATCCAATATGGCTACCACAGTGGTCGTTTTGAAAATCGTTATCACTATTCCTCCTAAATGGAGGGTCATATCAGCATGAGGTTTTCTCAAAGACTTGTTATGATGTCTGTTTGGTCCTAAATAAACACAATGCCTGTTCCAACAAGAATATAGCTGCCACAGCAGCCAACTTGAAAATCATTATTTTTACTCCTCCTGAACAGAATGTCATATCAACATGAGGTTTTCACCAGAATACTTCTTGTAGTGTCTAACTAATCTTGAATGAAAATTGTGCTGATCTGACTTCCAATATATCGGCCACAGCTGCCATCATGAAAAAATCTTATCCTTTGTACTCATTGAGGGAAAGTCATATCGATATTAGGTTTTCATCATAAAACTTCTTATGATATCTAGTTTGTCCTAATGAAAATTGTGTGGGTCTGATATCAGAAAAGAAGAATGGTTTCAAATTCTTGGAAATTCTCATCAGACTGTGGAGCAACAGTCCCTTGAAGGGGCCCTTGTTCTTGTTCCTAATTATGAGGTTTGCAAATACGTATCCAATGATATTAATTAGTCTTTCATTTGCTTTTTTGCAAGCGTTCCATTTTTTGAAATGCACCATTTTTATTCAAGAGAGTTTTAAATCTTGTTGAAGCTTGACAAGAACATGTACATGTAGCTGTACTGAGATGCATTATAGTATTAACAGTGTGGCTATGGTGGGCAGGGCTATGGTGGCTTTGTGGGTTGTGTACTGGACCTGGGACTGAATTCTACTACACCGCCAGGCCATGTTGGAAAGCATGGCAAGTCCCTTGGCACTTAATAACCTTCATGTGCTGTAAAAAAAAATTCCCACCATCATCAAATTATTCATTATCACTAAGCAGGTATCAAAAATTACCATCAAATTATGCATTATCACTAAGCAAGTATCAAAAATTACAATACAAGCTTAGTACACAGATGTTACAGTCCTGTCATATTTTTCTGATAAAGTCTGGATGACATGAGTAAGAAAACAGCATGCACTGATAACATTTCTCTTTATTTAAGAGAAAACGATTCACAAATTTTAAATTACAAATCTTCACAAGTACACACTTTGAGATAATACTCTGTTTATTTTCTTCAAAACAAGAAAACTGCCAATGGGAGATTGGTCAGACTGCAAAAGCAGTCTAAGAAACTGAGCTAAGAAATGCAAATCATTGGTGGGTGAAATTTTTAGGTCACTTTCACTTAATTTTGTTCCGAACTTATTGTGCTCTTTGTGAAGAATCTGAGATATGTGATACTTAAAACGAATGATCTTTCACAGTGACCTAAATTTGTCTGAATGGTGTGCTTTCATGACACATTTATATCACATGATCAGCTGCATCCAAAAGTATCCAAAACATTGACTTGAACCCTAATATGAACCAGAACTTTGGAAGGTCAGAATATAGGAGAAACAGACATCATCAGTCAAGAGTCTGGAATTGTTTTGCAGTCAAACCGAGTTATTTTTTTTGTTGCAAATGTTTACCATCTGACATAATTGCTTATTATGTAAAATGTACTGTTACGGATAATGCAAGTGAAATTTTTTTATAAGTAATGTCATTAAAGTGGTCTATGATCAGTATATACAATGATATACAACAATAAGCACAACTTTTGATTTTATACACAATAAAAGATCACTAAACCTGCTATATTTCGTAGTCAAAATCACAACAGCTATTCTTGGTATCAAATGCACTGCCACAGTAAAAATATTTACAACTTTGTACAATTATATATATATATATATATATATATATATATATATATATATATATATAAAACGTAGCACTAGATAATAGGACATCTTTTTTGGAAAATACTGGCAATGGATAAATAACTCCAGATATGTCAAAAATGCAACAAAACATTTTTTAATTTTGTTTTGGAATATGAACTCCATGGAAAGAGGGCATTTTTTTACAAATGCATTCTTTCATTAATAACCATAAAAGTCTTGAATTTCCCAATGAAGATGCCCAGAGAATTGATGCAAAGGTGAAAATAAGTAAAATCACAGTAATGCATGATTAGCTGAACTTAGTTTTTTGTTCAATTTGTGTGTGACATTATTTTATTCCTTGTGTCAATTTCTATATATATATATATATATATATATATATATATATATAGTTTGTGTATCACTAATAATGTGGAACATGCATGAAATATAGTTTTACTTTTAAATACACTTGTCACATCAAGAAAAATGTAGTTAAATCAGTTGATTTGCCATCTGAATCAATAAATTTGTTGAAAACGTGAAAGTTGACATAAAGAATAAGATAACCTCACACAAATTGAAAAAAAAAACAAACCCTACACACCTAAGGTAAATGGAACAATTACAATGCTTGCACAAGAAAGGTACAGACAGAAGGATAATCTCAATGAAAACAATGTAACAAATAACAATGCTAGCACAATAGATGTACAGACAGTAGGATGACCTTAATGTAAACAGTGTAACTATATGTGATACAAGCTAAAGCTAGAAGCAGTCTACTGAAATAGACAAAATTACCATCTCTACTCACTTATAAGACAAGTTCACTGCAAACAAAGTAGACCCTGACATGTCATTGTATAATGTATAATGTGCTGGCAGATGAAGGTCGACTGATTACTTCCAACAATCTGCATATACTTAGATGGTACATTAGATACAATATCGGATTTGTACAGTTTGACTTGACTAATAAGCCAGTATGTATGGTGTATTTCCATCAATGAATGCTTTATATTTCAAAAGCAAAGGATGAAGAAATGGAAGTGGTTTATCCACATGGAATATTTGCCAGGGTCACCTGGCTGAACTAGGCAGCTTTCATTGCTATAAAATAGAAAGCCATACAAGGGTCTGCTGGGAAATATTAAAATAAGTGGAACAGAAATTGTGGTGCTGGATGGATATGCGAGAATTAACAAATCCAAATGTAATTATTACTAAAAACAAACCATGCAAAATTACATCTTCGAGGTAAACAAAAATCAATTTCTCTGTGTCATTTCTGACATTATGCATATTGGGGACCAAGTATTTAATAGAGTTGGTAGGGGTGGTAGTCTAGGATTTTCTTCCAACCTTACTGCTTATCTGTATTTTGGGTTGGTTTGTTTACAAACCAGTGCAAGCTATTTGGAGGGCTAACAATTATTTTATTTTTTTTAAATCTCGGGTACATTCCCTGACTGTATAGTCTTAGACGGTCCTATGCCATAATCTCAATGTCAACACTTGTTCAAAGGATGGGATAAAAATATATGCTTGATGCAAACAGTTTGCAGGTTGATGGGTTTTATGTTACTCTTTTCCTCATTCTAATATTCTGCGAGCTAAGACCTGGTCAGATAAATCAGCCCCCAAACCTGCAGTGATACTAATGGATGGTTTGGGGTCCAAACTGCCCATCAGTATAGTTACAGGCTTGGAGGCTGATATTTAAGACTAGCTGAGACATATGTATATGGGGCCCCAAGTGGCCAACTGGTCTAAAGCGTACACCTTTACTGATCACTGCCATCTCACCTGTCCATGTTGGTTTGAGACTCCTGCTCAGCCAGTGTGAGAAAACTTGCCAGTAGTTTCTTGTGGGTTAGTGGTTCTTACAGGTTTTCCAGGGTTCTTCCTCGAGGTATACTGGCTGCCATGTATAGCCTATTGTGTGTTGAAAAAATGTTGTTAAATCCACAACAAAAACAATATAATAGAAAATAGCACACATTACATCTAAGGAGCCACCATATTTAGCTGTGCATGATGGGCATGTTGCTGCTGCAACCAGTATAAGTCCAAATCTGCAATCAGGTAACGTGACAGTAGATCTACACTTTTTTTAAAAAGATCTGTACTGTACTCTTTTAAAACTGTTACCTAATCACTCATATAGTTAACACAAGTCCTTCAGACTTTATTTACTGTTTGAGTGAGTAGGTAAAATTTACACATCAATAAAGACAGACCTGCCAACCCTACCTAACAAGATTGGCTCAGTAAGGCAGTTGATTTTTATTCCATACATTTGACCAGCTATCAGTGAGGTGTAACAAATATCATGTACTGCCATTGTAAAGTTGGAAAACGTATTTAAAAAGTTCGGGATTCTAAACATATGCAGAAGTGGTAAACATTATGTACAACTGAAAAGTTGGTAAAGTACACCTAGCCTTATTTACCTTTAGTACAGTTGCACAAACTTCAGTTCCAAACCCAATACAGCTTAATGGCTTGTTGCTATCTCTCAATTTGACGTAATTCTTGGATATTGTTTCCATTTCACTTGATGACGGCAATCATATCTCCCACCATGAGACGTACCCAAATCACAAAGTGATGCCCAATAAACAGAACTGTATCCCTTCCTGCTTTTATTTACAAGAATCTGAATATTACTTTTTATTCTTCTCCACTGATTATTAAAACTTTTTAAGAGGCTTATTTTCCTTTCTTCAACATGTATTGCCTGTTGGATGTCAGTTTTAAGAATTCTATAATCAACAGTTTCATCATGCAGATGCTTTGCATGAAAAAACGTGCAGTTTAAAACATTTGAGGTACTAATGTAAAGTTAGTTTGGTTCTCTGACTAACTCTATTAAATCTAATATGAAACCCAACACAAACAAGGATGAGGAAATTATCTGGATTTTACTGCAAATATTTCCATAGTTTTTGTCTTTAATCATTAAGTTCATATTTTGTCATTTTCAGAAGACTTATGGCAAAATCATAAGGGTTGGCAGGTCTCCAATTGAACATCTCTGAAGATAAATTGTACCAGAAAATACATTTTATAAAAAAAAATTTACACAACTGGAACAATGGGCAAGTGGAAGAAAGCCATTGCTCTTTACATGGAATGATTATTCTTGTCCATAAATTTTGGATGACATCCACAGCACATAACAGTTACAAGAATACATATGTAACAGTTAAAAAGAAATCACAATATTGTTAATTGCACTAAGATAGATATACCATATGTACTTACTTATAAGTCAACCTTTCCTACTAGAAAAATTATTAATGCAGAGTAGCTGACATCTTGTAAGTGAGATATAAAAAATTAAAATCTGATCTTACTCCCCAAGCTTGTAAAGGAAAATGGGGGTTGTTTTCTCAATTCACAATGTTTTTAGAGTCGCTAATTAGATAAATGGACTTTGATCCTTGAGCGTGTAAAAGCAGCACTGCTCTGTTTTCCCCAGTGGACAATCTTTTGAGTGTGCCATGAATTTGATACTTGTTCAATGACTTTTGAGTTCCTTTGATCATATCGCGCAACTGTCACCCATTCAGTTGTGGTAACCTTTGAGGAGATTTCAAAGACAGCATGATCAAAGTGCTCCTACAGACCCAGAGCTAAACTTCTACATAAATAATGGTCCAAGTTTATTAATAGTCTGTGTTCTGTCAATTACATTGTACTTTGTCACTTGGATATCATACACTGTGAACTGCTTAACTTAGGTATTTTCACCAATAAAGGGAAAAGAAAATGCAATGCATATGATGGAGCATTGAAATTAAAGGTTATAGACTTTGCAGAGAAAAGCAGCTATAGTGCTGCAGGAGGTGAATTTGGCACGTTGGAGAAACAGGTGCATGACTGGTGCAAAAAAAAAGTCAGTTTTAGTTGATGGTGCCAGACAATGAAGAAAATCTGAATCATAAAAACCCCCCTTATGCAAATTGGGAGTTTGGTTTGAATGAGTGGGTTCTAGAGCAGTGTGTTTCAGGCACATTAGATGCTGTCTGTGAAACAGAAATTGTGGTGACATCAAACATATCGCGCTGTGATCCTTGGTGGCACCACGTCAGTACTGGAACCACACAATGTTTACATAAACAAGCTGTTCAAGGCAAATATGCATAAACATTGGCACATGCACATTGTAGATGGACCCAAAGAATTTTCAAAGGCAGGAAATGTGAAGCATCCAGGAATTGAGTTAGTATCTCAGTGGGTGTGTAATGCATGGAAGGAAATTCCAAATGAGATGGTGGTCAAATCGTTTGAGAAATGTTGTATTTCAAATGCAATGAATAGGATGGAGGATGACAAACTCTTCAGTGATTTCATTCAAGATAAACAGACATATCTGAGTTGGACAATGTTTACGATGACTGGATTACAGTGGAGGAATTCAGAACTTCTATTGGTAAGGAATTTAGAACTTCATTTGGTAACTCCAATGATGAAGATAAATTCATGGGCTATGAACCAGATAATATTTGACAGTGTGAATCACAAAAGTGTTCACTTTGTTTAATACTTTTGGAATCAAGTGATATTGTGAAGTACATCAATGTGGAGTACCATTTTTATACCCGTACATGACATATAATTCAGTGTATGGATTTATTATATAAATGGATTGAAAATGTTAAGCATTAAGGATTTCATTACATGAAGATGGACAAAATTTAAGTTGTCAATTCTGTACATATTCAACTCGATAATACAGAAGTATCTACTCTACAGTGGTTTGCCTTTTTTTGTCCTATCTGTATGTCTATCCATCTATCCAGTTCACCTTGTTTATTTTTCCCCATGTGCAACTCTCTGAGAACATGTCACCCCTTGCAGATGGATTTGACTTGCAAAAGACACCTCCACTTTTATGAGGCTAATAGAGAAATTAGCTTTTAGCAGGTCTAAAATGGAGGTGGTGGGTCGACTTATAGTTGAATGACTTAAAAGCGTGTACATATGGTAGGTGTCAGTTTGACACCCATTGTACAGAACCTGAATCATCACAGGAATGGAAATTTGTAAAATCATTAACCTTCAATCTACAAATATTTAAACTGAAGATGTGTCTGTATGCAAACTTCCATGGCATAAAACTTATAACAAGGAAATTAAATTTCTACTTTTGGTTAAAGTGATGCTGACCATTACCCCACTAACACCCAAAAGTCAGTAGGGATCTTCCTTAGGCCAAGATATATTGGCATACAAAATCTCATTAATTTCCATGACAGAGAACTTGAATTATCACATGGAAAAGAAACTGGAATGGATACACAGTAAACCTAACCACTAGAGGTCATTCAGAAAAATGTGGTGGCAATTAAATTATTTTGTCAGATAACCCCGATGTGAACGGTGGTATATGTACTGTGTGTTTGTGTTTAATTTTTTTTGTAGCTTTAACAATTGTCATATTGCTATGATGTCTGCAGTGTGGCAGTTTACAGTGACATCTAGTACTGGGGCATCATGCCACAGACATGTAGCATCATGTCCCTCTCAGTCACATTATCCTGACACCAGGCCAACCAGTCCTAACACTAATCTTTTAATGTTAAGGGCCAAGCAAGGCAGCTGCTTGTACGACTTTCATAAGTCTTTCACATGACTTGGCAGGGGTTTGAACCTACAACCTCCTGCATCTGAGGCAGATGCTCTAACCACTTAGGCTACCGGAGTGGTCGGTATATGTAAAGTTTCTTCTTGAAATTATTACAAACCATAATCATGATAATTGTATGCTTCTTTGGAACCAATTTATTACAAATCATAATCCTGACAAATGTATGCTTATTTCTAACCAAACTTTCTAAATAGGTAAGTTTTGGGTTTATCCTTTAGGCCAGTCATGTGACAAAGGCTATTTAACCATATTTTCATTGTTCCTTACATGACCTAACAGTCTTGCAAGTCTGCATTCATTATGGAAAAATATAAATTTTAAATCAGTTCTAGCTTACAGTACAATTTAAAAATGTGAAGTGTTTGACAGTAACTGCATTTTCTTAGAATGTGGTTAAGTAGAGTCAGTTAAAAATCATACAAAAATTGAATTCAAGATTGGTACAGAAATATTAAATGTGATCAAGTAGATTTGGTTAAGGGTTTTACAAAAATTGAATTTAAAGTTGGTACAGAAAGATTGAATGAAGACCACAATGACATGCTTAATGAGAAGTTTCAAAATATGTGAACCATTTACCTGCAGTTCAACTCCATTCATGAGAGGATTGATTTTTAATTTTTTTTTAACCTCCACTACTTTTTTTAACTTTTCAACTGACACATTTAAAAATGTGCTGGATTAAAAGATTCTTTTGTTTACATTTGATATGCAATAGATAGAGATGACCAAAGTCCTCTTTTGCTTACTTTTTTATATTAAAAAATGGAAGGCATACTGCAAAGCAAAATACAAAAAGCAAAGACCAGGTTTAAGCTTAAATTATTTGATCCATTTCATCGGTTGCTGGTTGTTATGGGTTTAATGCCATTCTTCAGCACATGCTAGCCTATACGTGGCAGCCAGTATATTTAGTGGAGGAAGAACATGGGAAGAACCACCAATCCCACTGGAAGCTATCAAACTATCTCACATACATTGGTCAAGCTGAGACTTCAACTCACGTGGACAGAGGTTAGATGTTGGTGATTTGTAAAGGCGAGTGCGACCACATGGCCACTCAGGGCCCTTACTTGATCAAGCAATCAACCAACCAATTGATTGCATAGTTATCATGCAAACTGATGTGATGATCTTCCATGAGATGAGATAAATATTAAATAGGAATATATCAAAACTATTGCAGCAATTTCATGACTAATATTAACTGATATAATTCAGAATACTACAAAGTATTCACACTTTAATCTCCACATTTTTATTGGCAAACTAAATACTTGTCTCAGTATGTTCAATAGCTCTATACACATAATATATATATATATATATATATATATATATATATATATATATATATATATATATATATATATATATATATATATTATGTGTATAGAGCTTACCATGAGGGGCACTGAATATTAACAAAATAAGCATACTGACTGACTGAGTAAGTGACAGAACTGATTGTTTAATTAATGGAGAAAATAATGTATCATTCAATTGATTTTGGGAATATATACAAATCTTTGAATAGATGAAATACACAACAGCAGCTTGTCAGTATTAAAAGGATGCTGCAGGTGGTTGCTAAGATTCAGCTTGATAACTAGCATTTACATTTTTTAATTAGTATTTTATAGCTCATAGAGAAAGAAGAGGCCCAAGTGAACCTGAGATTGCTCACCTGGCTGACATCTGCTTTTAGAGCCAAATGCAAGAAATATAGGTCAGTAGGAGGCTTTTACATAACTGCTTCCTATGAGGCTAATTAAATTAAGAAAACTCAAGTTATCTGTAAGTTTTTGTATCTTCATCCATATTTGATGGCATATCAGGATCATTTGTCCAATAATGAAGGGCCATATTATACCAGAAAGTTTTCTGTTGAAGTTGGTCGAATTCTGTTAAGTTGTTTTTGAGAAGTCTTTTAAAGGTTTTTGTGTTTTTAGTAACATCTATTATTTTATGAAGGTAGATCAGCATTTTTTGTATGTAATCAATGCCCTTTTTGCTGGGATGCTTTGTGTCAAATTTGGTCAAATTTTGTTGAGTTTTAGTAATGATTGCCATATATGATGGTGGATTGACATTTTGTTTTTAAAAACTTTAAAGCTTTTTATGCCAAGATTTTCATTGTTAAATTGGGTCACATTCAGTTGAGTGATTTTTAACCAGTTGTTTTTTTTGGGGGGGATTGCATCCATATCTCATGGTAGAGCATCAGTATCTGTACAAAATTGAAAGCATTTCAGGACAGGATACTTTCAATTTTTGGGTGAAATTTTGTTGAGTGGTTATTGAGAACTCACTTCATGATTTTTCTATTCTCATTTTGCAAGTGGCCATATTTGATTGTGGATCTGGCATCATTCATACAAATTTTGAAAGCCCTTCACGATAAAAATTTTTTCTGTCAAATCTGGTGAATTTTTGTTAAGTGGTTTTGGACAAAATTGAAAGTTTTTCATATCAGGATGCTTTTGGCCAAATCTGGCAAAAACTAGTCAATTGTTTAATGCAGCAGTTTAAAATAGCAACTTTTGACATATGCATGAGCGACAATGATTCAGCACGAGAGATATAGGTCCATGTCATAAGCTCACTTGGCATATAATTTTAAATCGACTTTCAATTATGCAGAAACAGAGTCTGCTAGATCTTACAGTTATGAAGGTTTCTATGATGACTCTCTGTAGTATCATATGGTCAGATATTGGATATAATAGTGGGGTCTATGATGTTTGCTTAAAATCAACAGGAGAAAAAGAAAATAGTACATCCTTACTTGCTGTGCATTGTTCTACAGCAGGTCAAAGTGTATGCTGTTTTCCATTGTGTCGAGGTCCTAAATTGATTTATTAATATTGCCTCTTGTGGTAATGCATGCATGACTGCTAGTTCAAACTATGACAAATCTTGTTATCTTTAGGTCTAAGCTAGATTAGCTTTATTTTATGACTTTTTAGGGAACAGATGAAACCATTTGCCACTTGTTTCTGTGGAAAGGCAGGTGTTTTATGTTGTTTATGTTGTTACATCTGTGTATCCCCCAGAGGTACAAGTTAACAACCAACATGGCAGAGTGCAGCATAGCAGAACTAAAAGCAACAAGAAACAAGTATCCACTCAAGTACCTAATTACCATCACCACCACTGACAACAGCAACAATCTAGCTTTCTTGGTCTCTGTCTCTCCTCTACTTTGTACCATCATCATTATCAAATCATTAATCAAAATAACATAAACAATCATCGTCATTACCATATCAACAACAATGTATCATCAACATCACAATCATCATCATTATTATCATCATGACCATCATAATGATGTTAAACAAAAAAATATAATGTACATGACTGACCATTTACTTTTCTTAGGGCTCTGATTTTTGAAGAAACAAATCCTGATCCTCAAACAGCCTGAATAGACCCTCTTGCCCTGATTTGTAAATTCTCTAAATTCACCATATTTTGTTCTACATTTATTTATCTCAACATAAAGCAATTGCCCCCAGTATCATCATCTGAACAAAATAAATTGTCTTTGTACTGGTACAACATTGAGTGTACACTTATAGCTATGTGGAGGTTAACAATATATGTAGATTAAACAGCAAAAACACGATGTCATTTTTTCAACTTGCCCATTTTTCTGTTGATTTAGAAAGGCCTGTTTGAGAATTTGACAACTTTGTGCAAATTGTCATTTGACAAGATGTCTGCATGCATAGAGATAATCTTCCTTCTCTACACATATTTTGTCTCTTTATTAGAGATATAATTAATATTAAAAATCTGAACATCCTCTGATCCTTTTTTTTTTTTTTTTGGTGATATGCTGTTGCTGAAAAAGATTGATGTGGCATTGTGTATACTGTGGATAAATGCAGCTGCTCTAGAAAGACTGACCAAATTGTACCTCTGGTGGAGACCACAACAAAAACATTCAACATCATAGCCACCTTTTCCTAAAGCGGCCACTGCCCTCTTCCTATTATGGCTTTGGGCAAAAGAACTCCTGCTTATCCATTAGCAAAATGGGGCAATTACAAGCAAAATTGGTCTTTTCAAAGTCTAGAAATAACTACACTGTTTCACTGATAGACAGGTATCAGATGATATTTAACATAAGCATATACATTTACAAAGACAAAGCTTTCATAGCACACAAAAGTATGTTGATATGCATTTCCAAGGTATTTTCTTGATATGTAAAATCAATTTACATAGATAAATACACAATTATTGTCATCATTTTGATTTTTTAAAACGAGATTCTGAGTTGAATCCTCCCTCCCACTCCCTACCCTTTCCATTTCCAAAAAAAGGGTGTCCCATACAGGTAGTTGTAAATGTATTCCTCCATTTCAGAATATTTCAAAAATTTTTCAAATAGTTCCTGTATAAATGTTATACAATTGCACCATGCATATCACAAAAAGGGCAAAAATACAGGTAAAAAATACATGATAATTTGGGCTCTTGTGTATCAGCACAGCTGAGTTCATGTCAACAGGGAAAGGGGATGCTGGTTGGTTCACATGAATACCTAATGGTTCAGCGAGTTAAAATATACATATTAAGTACCAGCACTCAGAATGGCATATATCGGAACTTTGGTTAACATATTCTTTAACCATACTGTACACAACGAGTTAGTAAAGGCATGTAGTATCTTGGCGATCAACCCATAATTTCAAGTTCATCGAGCTTACCAGAGATGCCAACCACTGCCACATCACACAAGAATGTGAACATTTAAAAAAAGTGAATCTGAACATAAAAAATAGGAATGCTTAAGATATTTATTCAAACAAATTATTTGAAGCATTTAATTAATTCATGATTTCTGGTTGTAACATGCTTTCTAGTCTTCTTTCCCAATGTGTGCCATGCTTAAGGCCAGTGATAATGGACTGCAGAGGCATCGTATTAATCCAATGTTGATGCCATGAATATCCCGTTTTGAATTACTGTTTCATTTAGGTATATAATCCTTACTGGTCTCCTTAAACATCTTTTCTTGAACTTTCTCCGGGTGAATCATAGCACAATATTGATGTGATTTTTTATTGGTCATTATTCAATTGTTTTTGTGAGGTAAGTGCATAGGCGCACTTTCATTAATGAATTACTATCAGGTATAACAAGCTTTTCAGTGATCTAGATATGCCCACATTTCATTTGTTGTTCACCTACATATTGTTTGACAAGAAAATCTGAACTTGATGGAAATGATCATAATGGGGTAATTTGAATTAAAAATAGGAATGATTCTGTTAAAATCTGAATGGTTGGCATTTTTGGTTGATTGATCAAAATTTGAACTCTGGGATGTGCCAAAATATCATTCTTTGCTCATAAATTTATACAAGTCAACTACATATATATTCACATTTATAATCTCAAAAGCACCAAATAATTAAATGCATGTAAAATTCAAGTATATAAAATAAGAAATACAAAGAAAGGAATAGCTTATTTGGTTTCAGTGTGTAAAAATTATTGGTTTCTCGGCTCAAGTTGGTTTCTGACAAAAGATGAAAAAAGATTGGTTTCTTTTGGCTAAAGTTGTTGCACAAGAGAAAAATAATTGGTTTCTTTTGGGTCTAGTAGGTCTCTGACACAAGAAAAAAAATTATTATTTTTTGGGGGGTTTAGTGGGTCTCTGACACAAGAAAAAAATGAGACTAACAATCATGATAACAAACTGAACATCAAAGAAGTTTTTAACATAGAAATCAAAAGGTCTTACATCAACTATCAAGACCAGTCCCTCAAAGGGACTACAGCTCCAATGGCCAAACAGATAAGAATTCATGAGACACCTATTTATTCTCTGCTTTTATCATTTTTAATTGCAAAGAAATGAAATCATTTATACTCTTTAGAAATTACAAAATACCAAACTTGGTGACAAAAATATTTTTATATGTATATTAGAGTAAACCTGTTTACAAGACAAGTGTAGTACAAAACAATTTGTCATGGAATTTTACCTTGAGCCTGATACTCATGGAAGAAAGATTGTTAAGCTCATCTCAGGTACTTTCAAGATACATCATATGCTAAGTTTGGTTTAATTAATAACTGCTATCATTCAAGGAATTTCATATCCATGAATGGTTTGATAAAAAATATCCACTTGTGTTATGCTCACAAGCCATTACAGACAGAAATAAATGTGCCATCATTCTTTCAAAAGAAAGTTGTGAAAGGAAGATTTTGTTTTAGATGGCCACTGTGGTTGCCATGTTGGAGGTCAGATCAGCACCATTTTTATTCAGAATCTGCTACATATCATTGTGGTGTTTTCAAGTATCTTTAGTTTTTCAAGATGGCCACCAAGGTAGACATTTTGGAGTTTAGATCAGTATATTTTAATATAGGACTGTAGCAAGGTATCTTTGCTGACTTTGTTAATCATTCCCAAAGCTAGCCTGTTAAGTGATAGAGATCACACTAAGTCAGTGTTTGTCTAATGCACAGTAAAATGGAGAAACGATGTGATAAGGACAGAATCTGGCTGATGTGTGTTCTTTAGAGAATGATATTGTTATAGGCTTAAGAAGTAAGGTTAATGACCTTGTGATCTAGGAAAAGATTGTAACATGTCACTGTCAGGAAAAGTTATAGGGAAGATAGATAAATCTGAGAAAATCTAGACCTTAGGTCAGTATAAGAGAGTCCATGGTAAGATCTAGACCGGGATGCATGCTACACAATTTTGGTGGCAGCAGTGGGATTATTTTTTCGTTATGAATAAATGAAAATGGTGCAATCACAGACAGTCTCGTCAATGATGGATGCACAAAAAAGAATCATGAAATTTGGCAACTGGAACATGAAATAGAAGAAAGTACTAGCAGGGCTCTTGGAATTGAACATCAAATGACACCATCGAGACCCCAGGAAAACTCCCCAAAGAAGATTAGAATTTTCGGAACAAAATAAACTGAAACAGCCACTTGTAATGCTACAAACGTTCAACAGTACCACACCACTGATGGACTTTCAAGCGCATTTTTAGATGTGTGCCAGGATAAACAAACGAACTCAAGAAGAGAAAGGGCTTTATCTAGCAGTGAGTCTCAGGGGTCAGGCTCAACAGCTACTGGGATCTGGAACCCCCGATTATGACAGGCTCATGGATTCACTTGAAAGAAGGTTTGCTCCAAAAAACCAAAATGAAATTTACAGAGTACAACTAAAAAGCCGCCTTAGAAGGGAACATGAAACACTCCCAGAACTGGGACAAGTGATACACAGACTCGCTTCCCAAGCATATCCCAAGGCACCTGAAGAATTACTCGAAACACTGTCGAAGGAGCAATTTATCGATTCTTTAACCAACAGCGAACTTAGGTTAAGAAGACAACAAGCATGTCCTAAAACCCTTGATAAAGCAATTCAGATTGAAGTAGAACTCAAAGCCTTTAACAGAACCGAACTGCAGCAAAAGGATTTGAGCAGATATGCATGAACCGTGACAATGTCTGATACAGGATTAAGTGATATCCAGGAACTTAAGAGAGAAGTTGCGGAACTCAAGATGTTACTAAAGGAATCTGCATGGAAAAATGGAACGAAGGGAAGATCTTGTTACAATTGTGGAGAAAAAGGTCATTTCAAAAGAGACTGTCTAAAAAGTAAGCACAAACTGTCGGAAAACTAGGGTAGGCCCACCCCAAGAGCTAGGGGTGGGTCCGTGATTCCAGGCCTAGGAATATAACTGGTCAGGCAACGATGAAAGATGCTGGGATGTACCTTCTGGGATCTCTACACGGAATGGGTGTCAACTTCTTAATAGACACAGGTGCTATGGTTACCGTGATAGCAAAGGGTGCCTATGAGAGGATGGCACCGGAATATCGACCTCAGTTACATGAGGTTATTAGGAATATTCTGTGTGCAGATGGGAAACCACTAGAAGTAGTCGGACAAGGAAAGTTTACCTGTTGTTCAGAGGGAAACGTCACAAGCATTGCATTATCATTGCAACGATGGGCTTGACAGCAGAAGGAGTGTTAGGATTGGATTTCCTTGAAAAAGTAGGAAGCAATATTGATTCTGTGAATCACAGTTTGACTATTGGGGACACCATTTTATCAAATGATGTGATTAAATCAAATTCGATGGAATGCACTAGAGCTGTGTTATCGGAGACATTATCGATCCCTGCAAGGCATGAAATGAACATTCCTTGCAAATTACAAACAGTAGGAAATAATCACTTGTTCGGTTCAACCGGGATTGTGGAACCAGAGGAACGATTTATTGAAATTAAGCAACTTCTGGTAGGAAAAGTACTATTAGGGCTACATCTGACGATGTCATTCCTCTAAGGGTCATGAATGTTACCAACAAAACAAAAGTTGTCCATGCTGGAACTATTATGGGTCTTTATGTACCAGTGGATGACGATGATGTTGATGATGTCTCTGGAGATTTATTGGCTCAAGTGGAAACCACCCAAATGCCTGAACACCTGAAAAAGTTACCTCAAGAAACGAAAAAGGGTCTTACATCAGCCCAATGCAAGATAGTTGACCAACTTCTATGTACATTCTTGGGTTTCTTTGCTAAATCAAAAGATGACCTTGGCAGAACCAATCAAATACATCACAAGATAAATAAATGGGATGCAAGACCAGTAAAACAACCGTTACGTAGAATTCCGATTCATGCAAGAGATGAAATTGAAGACCATGTTGAGAGTATGTTAACTTGAGGCATTATAGAGCTGTCATTAAGCTCCTGGGCTAAGCCCATAGTGCTGGTACGTAAGAAGGATGGAACGACTCGTTTTTGTGTCGACTATAGAGCAGTCAATCAACTGACTGTGAAGGACTCTTATCCTCTACCACGTATAGACGACTCATTGCATTGACTTTCCGGTGTATCATGGTTTTCTACCCTTGATTTAACAAGTGGATATTGGCAAGTAGAAATGGAAGAGCAAGATAAACCCAAAATAGCTTTTGTAACACCAAATGGATTGTATCAGTTTCATGTAATGCCTTTTGGATTATGCAATTCAGGTTCCACCTTTGAAAGGCTGATGGAGACTATTTTAGCAGGTTTACAATGGAAAACATGTCTGATATATCTGGATGATATAATTATTTTCGGTGAAACATTTGACGACGAGCTAAGCCGTCTACAGGAAGTTTTCACTCATTTGCAACAGGCAGGCCTTAAACTTAAACCCTCCAAGTGTCACTTGTTTGCACATGAAGTGGTATTCTTAGGGCATATCGTGTCTGAAGAGGGAGTTAAAACCGACCCTAAAAAAAAATCAAGGGAGTCAAATCTTGCACTACACCAACGAATGTGAAGGAGCTTCACAGCCTTCTGGGGCTTTGTTCCTACTATAGGAGACTCATAAAAGACTTTTCGTCAATCACTAGTTGTTTACATAAACTGACAGAGTCAGGAAGGGCATTTAAATGGACTAAGGAGTGCGGAGAAGCGTTTGACATGCAAAAAGCTAAGTTAACAACAGCACCAATACTCACATCCCCTGACATGACAAAACAATTCATTTTGGATACTGATGCTATTGAAAATGGAATAGGTGCAGTAATTTCCCAGGTTCACAAAGGTGCAAAAAAGTCGTGACATATGGAAGTAGGACACTGTCAAAATCAGAACGATCCTGTTGTGTGACATGGAAAGAATTACTTGCTATAGTGTACTTTGTGAAACATTTCAAGCCATACTTGCATGGGAAACGATTTCTCATTCGGACTAATCACAGTGCATTACATTGGCTCATGACATTAAGGGACCCAGAAGGTCAGCTGGTCAGATGGCTTGAGATGCTGGCTCAGTATGACTTTGAAATCCTACACCGACTAGGTCTGAGTCATAGAAATGTGGATGCATTATCAAGAAAGCCATGCCAACAATGCGGGAGACAAATGAATATTGAAAACATTGGAAACGATGATGAGAAACACGAACTACAAACAGTTGCTGTGAGTACCTTATGTTCCAAGAATCATAATAACGGTATGTATACATCGGCAGATACGGTATCAAAGCTGCTAGAATCTCAAGATCGCAATAATGACCTATCCATAGTTAGACAGTGGGTGACTGGTGGCATAAGACCATGCTGGAATGAAGTATCAGGCCAAAGCAATAAAGTTAAAAGTTTATGGGCTCAATGGGACCAGGTTGATTTCACAATGGATTATTGTGCCAGAGATACCACACACTTGATGGTAATGCAGGACATCATCAAGCAATTGTCCCCTATGAACTTACGAAAAGTGTATTGAAATTTTCTCATGATAGTAAAACTGGAGATTTCAAAAACTCTTAACAAAATCAGGCAAGGATATTATTGGGTTGGACTACAGAACAATGTTAGGGACTGGTGTAGTACATGTGAAGTATGTGCAAGAAAAAAGTCCCCAGGCAAGAAGAGAAGAGCACCGATGCAACTCTGCAAGTCAGGAAGTCCAATGGATAGAATAGCATTGGATATTATGGGACCATTGCCAGAAACTTCACCTGGGAATAAATATATTCCAGTAATTGGAGACTATTTTACTAAATGGACAGAGGCATTTGCACTGCCTAATCAGGATGCCATATCTGTAGCTAGTGTACTTGCTGAAGAGATAATCTGCAGATTTGGCCATGCTCCATCAAATTCATTCGGATAAAGGGACATAATTCAAATCTGAAATTTTCCAAGAAATGTGCAGATTACTGGGTATTGAAAAGACAAGGACAACTGCTTACCACCCACAGAGCGATGGAATGGTTGAAAGGTTCAACAGAACGTTCGATGTGATGCTTTCTGCATATATAAATGAACATCAGGATAACTGGGATGAACACTTGCCATATTTAACAACGACGTATCGCGCAGCTGTCCAAGAGTCTACAAATTTCACTCCAAACTTCTTGATGCTGGGTAGGGAAGTGACCGTTCCACTCGATATTCAATTTGGATGGCCACCAGATACATATTCTCGACATACCTGGGTTGAAGTCCTTTCGGAGACAATGCGTTTAGCTCATCAATTTGCAAGGAACCACCTTAACCAAAGTATGTTACGCTAGAAGAGATTCTATAACAGTCTATTGAAATGGGAACAGTTCAAACCAGGTGATTTGGTTTGGGTTTACACTCCACAAAGGAAAACAGGACTGTCAGGTAAACTGCAGTCTTGGAGGAAGGGACCATTTCAAGTTGTTAAACGATTCAGTGATGTGACATACCATGTAAAGTGTGGATATATGGGCAAATCTCAAGTGATTCATGTGAACAGAATGAAATCCTGTAAAGTCTGAGATAACAACGATAATGGGGATATGTATCAAAGTGATGATGATATCGATGAGCATGACAATAATTGTGATGATCCATCCAGAATTAAGGATCTACCTTGGTCTTACCCTATCAAAAGTACCGCATTGGAACATCCGAAACCAACAACCCAGTGTGGATGCCAAAAGCAACACCCGAGCTGGTGGAAAGAATGTACATTTTAGAGAGAATCTTTAATTCCAAAATTTGTGTGAGACACGATAAACTTCATTTGTGGAAATTTAAAATGTAAAAAGTGCTGAAAGTGAAAACCATATGACTAAAATAGGACTTATCTGAAATATTTGGCTGGATGTACAGTGTGTGACTACGCATTTAGAACTCTTGAATTATACAATAAGGCTTATTATGCTAAAAAAAAGAACTTTAATCGCAACAAGTTTTCTTTTATAATATCTAGTCATGCTAAACACATTTTTGAAGCTTTAAAAAAAACTCTAAATACATTGCAGTTTTAGTGTGAGGACACACTTATTCGGTGGCATGGGTAAGTTGTAGCAAGGTATCTTTGCTGACTTTGTAAATCATTCCCAAAGCTAGCCTGTTAAGTGAAAGAGATCACACTAGGTCAGTGTTTGTCTAATGGCACCTTAAAATGGAGAAATGATAAGGACAGAGGCTGGCTGGTGCGTGTTCTTTAGGGAATGATATTGTTATACGCTTAAAGAGCAAGGTTAATGACCTTGTGATCTAAGAAAAGATTGTAACATGTCACTGTCAGGAAATGTTAAAAGGAGGATAGAAAAATCTGAAAAAATCTAGACCTTAGGTCTGTATAAGGGAGTCCATGGTAAGATCTAGACTGGGCTGCATGCTACAGGACTAACTAAAAATTAAATAAAACCATAATTTGTAAAAGCTTAGTCTTAAGTTAAACTGTGTGCTCAAGTTTGCAAACTAACATGAATGGTGGAAGTATCTGGAGGCCAGACTGAAAGGCAAGATGTCAGGTGGACATCGTGTGGTGCTAGAATATTTGTATCTAGATAAGTAAAACAGAATATTGTTTTTGACTTATTACATTTAAAGAGCTCACGTCTAAACATTTGAAATGAGAGGTTTCATCTGAACTTTTTAAAAATGATATTGTGTGATCCATATCCATTCAAAGATTTTTCAGAAAATTATGAAATTGCAGTTATTTTTGTAGTGAAAATCACATGCTTAACAAAAAGGTAGTCCAAAATATATTTCTGTTCAGTGAAGCAAACAGGCAATTATTTTTTTATCACCATTTAAGTTTATTAATGCGTACTGTTTGACTTAACCACTTTTGCAAATCTCCACTTAACAGGTTGGAGGCAACTACTCCAGATTTTTGTGCCATTTTTCATGATGTATATCTTGACAATATTTATCTATATTAGTGATTTTATTCATGCATTGGCTGTTCTGTTGGTATGTATTTCTTTATTTACTTTGTTTTAGAAAAGAGAACTATTCAACTTTTTCTCAGTCGTTTTGACCCATCACTACAACTGCCTCTTGTTTTGAACATGATGGCATCACGTTATACTTGCCAGTCAACCCATATATGCTAAGATGGACCCTCATTAATTGCATTTAATAGCATCTCCTTGGCACTCCATACTACATTGTACACTAGACTTAAGGACCTGGACTATATTCATCTCTACTTAAATGTAAACAGCAGCAAAATAAGAAACATTTCAAAGCCTCTTGGCATACAACAGGAAGAAAAATTTTCCAGTTATCTCTTTTGCAATCTCCTTTACAGCAATCTGAAAACTCGACCATTAATTTTGAAAACTTTATTCAAATTCCTCTTAAATCGTCAACCTTGAAGTCTGAGCAACCATTGTGCATTGCATTATTCCATGCCCAATCAGTAGGACCACAAGAAAATTGCAAAGAAATAGTTAACTTTATCTATGACCAGGATATCTATGTCTTTTTCTAACAGTAACATTGCTAAAAACATCCGGCAATGAGCCAATGTGTGTGGATCTAACACCCTCCGGCAACTCTGTCAAGTCAATTCCATGCCATTCCCGTGGTGGTAGAATTGCTGTCATTGTAAAGAACTCCATAATTCACCATCTCAACTACTCTACAGCTTTCAATTTAGAATACACGTAATTTGAACTGGTCCAAACCTCACTCACAATGGAACAGAGGTCAGTCAGTCCATTTTTTCTGCCTTTACTGCCTTCCTCCAAGTAAAGAAAAACAAACAAGCTGACTGAATCTCTCTTTTTGGACCAGTTTCCTAACCTACTGGAGTATGGAAATTTGATAGGTCGTAACCTGACCATTTTTGGAGATTTCAACTTCACTTTGACTGTACTGGAAACCCATACACAACAAAACTCTTAGATTCTATTCACATTTTCAACCTCAAACACTTAGCCAACCCACCCATAAACTTGATCATATTTTAGACTGAATTCTTCATAGACCTGATGATAATATTCTACAGTTTTCATTGGTGTCCCATGAGCTTGCATCTGATCAGATCAGCTCTGCATCATATGCCATCTCAACGTATCATTCACTAATCCTCCATCGATGTTTGTTACTAAGAGAAACCTCCACATGATAAACAGAACTCAACTAATGCATGGCATCCAAGCAAACCTAACAACTTGGCTACCTCTTACAACAGTACAACTTGACAACTGCTTGCATTTATTGGTTAACAAACATGTCCCAGCAACCAAGTGCAGAGAATCAATTCAAAAGTATTCTCCTTCGTACGTTAGGGACCAGCTTCACACTTCTAAAAGAGAATGATGTAAGGCTGTGAGGATCTGGCTTTCCACCAGCCTCATTATTCATAAGCAGGTTCATGAAGCTGCTAAGAAGAATGTCACAAACATAGTTCATGTAGCAAAATCAGCCTACTACAGTACCTGTTTGCAAATGTCTTCAGTGACAAAGTTAAATCCATTAGAGACAAGTTTGACAACAAAATTTCAACTGACTCATCATCGCCATACAGTTGTGATACAGAATACACATGGCAAACTTTAACAGCATTTGAACCTGTCTACGGATTTGGTACATACAATTGTAATGAAGTGCATCCCAAAGTCATGTGAACTTGATTTGATTCTGACGTCACTGCTGCTTGAGTGCTTAGATTCAATAATGCATTCACTATCCAATGTTATCAATATTTCTCTCATCCAGGGAATTCCCATAATTTTTCAAACTGCCAAAGTAAAGCCGCTATTGAAGAAACCGATGCTTGACCATAACAATTTTAAGAACTACTGAATGTGTCTAACCTCTCATTGATGTAAAAAATCACAGAAAAAGTTGTTCTATCCCAAATTGCATCTCACCTGAATTCAAATAGTCTATTTAGCAATGCACAGTCTGCATATCACCCTGCCATAGTACTAAAAATGGCCTTATAAGAGTAGTTAAAAATCTTCTCTCTGCCTTGGTCAGTGGAAAGATTACAGTTTTCACCTTCTTTGACTTGTCTGCAGCATTTGACACAATAGGCCATGATTTATTACTTCACTGTTTTCAGCCTGTATGATACAGCCTTACTATGGTTCAAGTCCTACTTAGTCAACAGGACACAAATTATGTCAGTAAAAGGAAAACATTCCAGTTGTTGTTGTTGTTGTTGTTGTTGTTGGTTTAATGCCATTTTTCAGCACATGATAGGCTATACATGGCAGCTAGTATAACTGGCAGAGGAAGGACCATAGAAAACCCTGGGAAGAATCACCGAACCATGAAAAACTACTGGCAAGCTTTTCTCACATACCCGTGTAAGCCAAGCCTGAGACTGTAACCCATGCTGACAGAGGTGAGATGGCAGTGATCCGGAATGGTGAGTGCTTTCGACCACTCGGGTCCCCCCCAGCCCAGTTGATCTATGTTTTGGTGTTTCACAAGGCTCTGTTCTCTTCATTCTATACACTCAGCCCCCTCACATGTCATACAAAGAGATCCAGTGTCACACCAACTGTACACTGATGACACTCAAATATAAAAATCTAGCTAAAGTTGAGGTTACCATCCAAGGTGTAGAGAGGTGCATTTCCATTGTGAAGTCATGGAAGACAGGTAACAAGCAGCAGATGAATGATGATAAAACTAAAACCATCCTGATCATCATGCCAAGACTTTCTCATTCACATCCTTTACCAAAAACAACATGTATCAGCAATACCAACATTAAATTCACACAGTCAGTATGAAACCTAGGTGTCACTCTTGACAGTACTCTCTCACTGCATCAACATGTAATATACATGTGCAAGGCTGCATATCTGGAGCTGAGATGCATCAGCTCCATTCACAATTTTCTTTTGGTTGATACCACTGAAACACTTGTGTTCTTTAGTACTTTCAAGACTGGACTACTGTAATTCACTTCTATCTGGTTCAACTCAGTACCTACAACAGAACTTCAAAACGTTCAAAACATGGCTACTCAGATCATACATAGAGTATAAAGAAATGAGCAACCCCCCCCCAGCTCTGTAATCTTCACTGGGTACATATTCAATCCAGAATCAAACACAAAATCTCTTCATTATGCTATATTTCATTGACTGGCTCCATGTGTACACACCATCTAGAAACTTACCATATATACTCGCGTATAAGCCCATTCGTGTATAAGCCGACCCCCCAACTTGACTAGGTAAAATTAGGAAAAATTGCATGACCCGCGCATAAGCCAACCCATAAGTTCACGACTACATCACAAAATGCACAATGTGAGTTCTAAGTACTGGTAGATTTATTTAGGCAAACCACATTACTAAAATAAATATTATCTTCAAACTTAATGAAAATGAAAGTAAGAAGTCTAATTTATATGTTGAAATAAAAACAATTTATCTTCAATGTTAAATAATAATTGAAATAATAACGTCCTCATACTAAAATCCTGAATTATAAAAGTTTTATCACATTCAGAATCCTTCAAAATTTGGCTTGGTATCGGAATTGCCAAACAGTTCATAAAACTCGGCTTCTGTTATGGGAGTGCTGTCATCGTATACGTCGTCATTGTCATCAGTGTCATCCAATAGTGTGTCGTTCTGCTTCTCATTCTCCTCGTCATTGTCTGATTCAAATATGGCATCATCCTCAGTTCCATCCATGGCATCGCTGATACAGCACTTTCGAAATGATTTGGCAATCATGTCCGATGGAATTGAGTCCCATGCATCTTTGACCCACTTGGCGACCAAGTCGAGGTCCGGCCTCGTGAAATTCCCGCCTTTTGTCATCTTCACTGCGCCTGAACAAACCCATTCGGACCAGATCTTTTGTACCCTGTCCTTAAACGGCTTGTTAAGGCAGACATCAAGAGGTTGTAACACTGATGTTAAACCTCCTGGTATCACAGCCAATGTTGTTTTCATTTTCTTTGCGGCCTTTTTGACTTCATCTGTCTTGTGTGCTCAAAACATGTCCCAGACAAGCATTGAAGATTTCTGAAGAAGTGCATCTGGTCCCTTGTTCCAGACTTTCTCCAACCATTCAATCGTTCCACTTTCATCCATCCATCCCTTTTCATGTGCACGAACGATGACACCAGCAGGAAATTTCATGCTTTTTGGCAGCGTCTTCCTTTTAAAAATTATGACAGGAGGCAGCTTTGATCCATCAGCTAAACAGGCCAAAACAACCGTGAAATGTGTTTTTTCATGGCCAGTTGTTTTTAACAGAATACTTTTCTCACCAACAGCATTGACCGTTTTATTGCTTGGTAAGTCAAACGTCATAGGCGTCTCATCCATATTTCTGATTTGTGATAGTTCAAATGAGCAATCCATTCTGTGTATAATGATGAACTGCTGAAATGATTAAATTGTTTCTTCCAAGTCTTTTGGTACAATACATTTGAGAGTCTGTATGTATTAGTAAATTCAGTGGTATTGTGCTACAAAATCCCTGAGGCATTTACCACAGATTATGTGTACCGGTAACTATTGTACAACACTCTACAACTAACAAACCACTTTGCTATACAAACAACTAAACAACAGTAGAAGATAAACTGTGGCTGCCTTTTACTTCTAAAACACATGTCAAAGAAATCCCTCAAATTATATTTTTAAGAATTAATCACTCATATATGCTTCTTGCCTGTTATTTACCCTTCCTAGGCGTGTGTGCAACAAACCCCAATGGAGCCTCTTGCTGTGGTTGCTGTAAGACTATCGTACATGTACATGACTCTCCACACCAAAATGGTTGTGTCGTAAATACCTTCAGTACCGTAATTCTTAAATCTTTTTATTTACTGTAGTTTCTTTTCATATTAATACTGAAATAAGCTAGCGTGCATTTGTACGGTACCGCAGAGTTTAAAGATTACTGATTAGTTGAGGGTTAAATACTTCATTGAGAGATTACTAATATGGCGGTTCTTTTGGAAAATACACGTACCACCATGGCTCAAATAACATGTATGGTTGCATTTTCTGGTGGACGGACATCTGTCATATAGACGTCAAGAATGGTAATACATGTTTTCATTCCTTATCCTACCAGTAAAGTTAGAAAAAATACCTGTTTCACTTCAAGACAGCACATATCACATGAGCCATGAGGCATCATTAGGCATATGATGTCATCTTCGGCGATCGACAGTAACAATAAATACCGGTAATTGAGAAGAAAAGCTTTAAAATTTTCAGACTTAGACCTTGGCCCGCAGATAAGAAGACCCCCCCTTCTTCAAGGCTTTATTTTTTTCCTAAATTCTTCGGCTTATACGCGAGTATATATAGTATGTGCCCTTTCTGCAATTCACATTTTCCTTGTTCCCACTATTAAAACAAAGTCATATGGATAACGTTCTTTTGCATACCAGGGCCCAACTACAAGTAATGAATTGCCAATTGACTGTAGTGGGGAGGATACTGTGCTTATTCAAGATTGCTCTGAAAACTCTCTGATTTCAACTAAAAGAACGGACTTAAAGACTTAATAATGTTTACTTCCTTAATTATTGTCTGCATGTTTTTGTTTTGTAATTGTATGGTGTTTGTTTTGTGATCTTGTAGTTGTATATGATTTTATGTATCTAATATTGTAAAGCACTTAAAGCTTCTATAGATTAGGTGTTGTACCAAGCCCACATTATTATTATTTAGGTCCATCTCAACATCTTGAAAACTTTCTCACATTAGGATGGATACTTTATTTCCCTGAAAAGTATAATTTACAAATTTCCTTCAAATACACATGATGAATAGTGACCACTAATGTTGGAATTGTTTGAAATTTAAATGTCAATGATTGGTTTAACATAATCAATCAACCATCAGTTTTAATTGGTTAGAGATATTTTCAACATTTTTCGTGGACAATGTAATTTGTTTATACTTGATAATGGTTAAGTTGCTTGTTTAATGGTAAAGTTGAATGGTTTACTGACACATTTAGTCATCTGCTGCATTGTCTGTGCTTTGGCTGTACAGAGCAACAAAATGCAATATTAAATGGAAGCTATTATTCAAAAATGATACTTTTCATGGAAGATTGTGTCCCAAAGATTCATACAGTTTAGAAAAAGGAAACTATACTGATTTTGGTTTGATTATGGAAACTCATAATCAAATGCATGGTCATGTAACTTTTCTGATTTATCTTTGATTATTTTTCATTAATCATCACCCTAAGATATACTCAATACAGAGTCTAATCTACTGTTCACAAAATTATTATACTTAACTATACATTTCCCAGTGGGGCTCATCCAGCCAGGGTCAGCTCATTTTTAACAGTTTATTACACACTGGTAAACTGTAGACTGGCTACAAAATATTTTATTACACACTGGTAAACTGTAGACTGGCTGCAAAATATTTTATTACACACTGGTAAACTGTAGACTGGCTACAAAATATCTAATATTTGTTTTACTTTTTGTAACTAATCTTTGGTGACTGTCTGTGACCTGTCAATTTCAAATTTTGTAGGTGAGACATTAAATTGCAAAGCATGATCATCTGAACACTGAACATCAAAAATAATTGGAGAAGACATTCTGATCTCATTTTTTTCTTCCTGATTCCTCCTTTTTCATGTGCTGAAACTTATGTCTCACCACTCTCTGAAGTCACTGACTTGTGATGATCTTCTCTACCTGTAATCAATTTTTCTCTGTTTTCTACTACCAAATTCAAAACACCTGTCTCACTTGGAACCAAATCTTCCTTACTGTCACAATTAGCACTTGAGACTGAAGTATCAACAGGTGCATTGCTTGAGATTAAGTTTTCTCTACAACTGGTGGCTACACTTGAGACTACAGCTGTATTACACACTGAGTCTGAAGTATCAATGCTATGTCTCACAGACTGAACACTCTGTGTGCTTGATGTGTCATTAGCAGTGATGTTGGTGCCTGATCGTTCATGGGATGTCACCTGGGACTGCAGATCAGAATCTTCATCAGGTTTTTTCTGTATCTCACCCAACTCTTTGGTGTCTGCAATGTCATACATAATCAGAGAGTCCCTGTTCTGGGTTAATTGCAAAAGATCCGAAGCACTGAATCCACTTGAAAAGAAAGCCATCGATGGTGATGGTGGAGGGTTGCGACATCTTGTTAAATGGTCTGTGGAGAGAAAATTAGGAAACAGATTTACAGTCAAACCAGTGTATAAGAACCATCCTGGGGTCCAGTTAAAAGTGGTTGTTTTAAACAGGTTCTTTTAATAAAAAAATAGGCCCTGATTTATGTATATTTAACATATATCCATCAATATCTGATATACACAACTTATCAATTGCTAAATACCATTGTATCCAAGATGTAATGCAGTGGGACCGCTCCGGTGACCTAGTAGTTAGAGCGTCTGCCTCATTTGTGGAAGGTCGTGGGTTCGAACCCCTGCTGAGTCATACCAAAGGCTTAAAAAATGGTACTAACAGCTCCCTCACTAGGTGCTCAGCATTAAGAGGTTAGTGTTAGGACTGGTCGGCCTGGTTTCAGGATAATGTGACTGGGTGGGACATCATGTTATATGTCTGCAGCATGATGCCCCAGTCTAAACATCACTATAAAGTGCCACACTGCAGACATCGTAGCAATATGACTGAAAAATTGTTAAAGCTACATTAAAAATCCAAATCATACACACACACACAGAATTCAGAGGTTTTTTTTAAAGTTTGAAAAGATGGTAACATGTTTGGAACATATGTCAGGAAATGCAAGTATCTGACATGAAATTAATGAGTTCTGTGAAAAAGTAAACACTTGAAAATTTGAAATATTTCTGAATAACGCAGTGTCATGGCTGTAACAAGTTATCATGGTGCAGCTGTCTGATTAAGTTGGTAAGACAGAAACTAAAGATTATCATCAATTAAGACAGGAACCTAAGATTACCAGCAGGCTAGACTGAAACACTAAATTACCCGCTGAAGAGAGAAACTCTTGCACTGCAGTAGGTGAGACAGAAAACTTAGCATAACAGCCACTGCTATTGCCACAGGAAAAGAGATAATTACGTCTTGTCATTTACAAAAGAGACAAAAACAGAAAGAAACTGTCTCTGCCAAGTTTTAGCAATAATGATGCAAAGACCATTTAGAATCATCCTTTACTTGAGTTTGTTTGAAAGCAAACATATTTTATAATTAGTTGTTCAGATAGACATACTGATGAATTAACATGATTTCATGATCAATAATTTCATGACATAAATCTTTGGGACCTAATATTGGGGGCAAGTTTGGTATTTATTTCTTCTAATGTTTTTCTGTCTTTCTTTACAGCTAAACTTTACTTAGCAGTTGAATTTTCCCTTAATACTCTTCTTTGATTTGTTGATGTTTTAATTGATTACAATAATTTTGTGTAAATAAGTTAAATTTAAGCCTCAGTTTCCTTGTGCAGCAGGCAAAAAATGTCCAGGAGCTAACCTGGAAATACATTTTATCATCAGAATGAGATAAAATGGCATTAAACAGCCTTGCCTTAAGCCCATGTAAAACTAAAGGGCAGTTTATACAGCTGATTATCATAGAGGCAATTAAAAGGCAAGACAACAGAGATAAGTATCTACCACGTCACGGATTAACCAAATGGTTGCTATTAGCTAGGGTAATGCGGACTCAAGCCCTTTGAATACTGCTGTGGGAGAGTACATTAGGCTGATCTGCATCAATAAAGTACACTAAGTGGAACAACCCAATTTGTTTGAAGTTAAGTAAATCATAGAGATGCCTATCAAAGAACAAAAGTTATTAAATATCACTTTCTTGACTTATTGGCAAATTCATGGTCAGTGGCAACACTTTTTTGAAGTCTGATTTTACTCCATATTTAAACGCAAAACACAGTTAATCTGGTGGTCAGAACAGCGTATAAGTGTGATTCATTTTTGATGACATAATGTTGAACAATACTGTGATTATTGAAGGATTAGTCCAAATTTAATCCGACTTTGAGGTGGGAAGGGTCAAAGGAAACTTGAACTACAAAGGGAAGCATTTTATTTTTATGCACACAATGCAAACACCATATTGACACGAGTCATTTCAGAGTATATGACATCTGTTGATACAGCAACACTGACCAGTATGTTTGACACTCACAACAACACGAATGCAAAATGACCATTTTATATGTTGAGAAAATTTAACAAGATCTTCAGGAAGTCTGAGGAGAAGTACCATTGTTATAAAGATGGACAGAAACTATATTTTTAAAAACTTTTTATTTGACATATCTGTGGTTGTGTTAATACGAGTAGGGGCTCATGTACGTGTATATGTGTGGTGGTGATATTGGACGATGCTAAGTCTATCAACTATTTTTGGTTTGTATTAAATGCTTCATTATTTTCTTGTTGATCACATCTGAATCTCCAGTAATTAGGTTTTTTTGAGCCCAAAATTCATCCAAAACTGTCTGGGAATATGGCAGTAAGAACCTATGCTTAGAGAAACTAAGAAACTAATAAAGGGTGAGAAAAGTGTGTTTGCAGAATGGCATATCTAACACTTGGGAATAGAACAGACTGTCACCAGGGACTTAAAGGCATGCCTCAAATCTAACACAACTTTAATCCCCTCAGCAAAATTTTATTATCCCAATCTAGGCAAAATCAGCACAATTAAACCTACAAAATATATATTAGATTTAGGGTACTGCGAATGACTTGTTTTATTTGTTGGGTACCAGTTTATATGTATTTTGTTCGTTATTCAAAACCACAAACTTGAACGAACAACAAACAATAATTCTTCTGAAAAGATGACAGGATTTCTACTCCAAACTATGTAGAAAGATTAATGTTTGTTGTGAATCACTGTGGTGCGTCCTTTAGCAAGGCACTTTACTTTAATTACAGTAAATAATCTTCAGATGTTGCTGTACCATAAAATACCAAACCAAACCAAACCAACCCAACACAAAACAAAACAAACCAAACTAAACCAAACCAATCCAATCCAAACCAAACCAATCCAAACCACAATCCAAACAAAACCAAACCAAACCAATCCAAACCAAACCAAACCAAACCATCAGTTTGTCTGGCTCTAGGTTTTGCATTTGAAAATAGCTAGCCATAGCTATCACCTTTCCATCAGCTACGTTGCTATTGTCAAAAATGTCAAAACTTTGTGATAAAATTTTCTTCCCCCCATCTTGTACATGATTTAACTGTTCATGCGTAGAACAACATTCCACTAAATAACTGTTAATGCAAGCAATACAAGAGTTTTGTATGCAGTCAGACAATGTCAGGAAGAATGTTGAATTGCAAATTAACCATTTTTGTAGGAAACTAATTATATCGGGGTACCAGTTACAGTGAGGTACCAATTTTATTTTGTTATTGTTGCAATCCATAAACTTTAAGATCCAATGAACAATGATTCTTCTTTAGAAACAACAGGAACCCTTCCCCAATCCATGCTATTCCTGCCTTTTTTTCCAAGCATGGCCAAATATCTAAATATTCATTGTTATAGTAATGTGCTGTTTTAATTTTTTAAGAGACTTTTTATCCTTTTTGCCTTCCACATGTTTTCATTTGCTTATGACATTTCGTTTGATGACATTTTTAGATAGTGCTATATCATAAAAGTAACAGCTTGACCAGCTCCACTAAATCTAAAGTATTTGCCACCAAACAAACCACCACTCCCAGGCAGTCTGTACCCTTATTGTCATTTTGAAAACAAAAAGCATCGACAATTTAACAAATGCACAAAACCTGGTCAGTACATTTATTAATTTATAATTTCTAACATGATTGTTGCCAAGGGGGTTGCTAACACTTTCATCTTGTTTGCTTTCAAACCTAATTGGAGTTTTCAGTGTAAATAATGAGCCTGCTCAATGTCCTTTTCTGGTCACTAAATTGTCCATCTTCAGTGAAGGGGCATGGTTTTGAGAACAACACATGCATAGAAGATAAAAACTGTGTTATCTGCATCCAATATTTGCAGTGTCTAGTTTCAATATATCTCAAAACAATTTTACAAAATAAAATGGGTAAGCAGTTTAACTCGTACATACATTAGTTCAAAAGGATTTAGCTTTCAAAGTTACCAAAATTTATGGAATTATCTAGAGCTTATCAAAGATGATGAATCACATCACTCCTGTTGCATAAAAAAACAATCTTGCACATGCAAATATGGATGACATGTTTGTAAAGAAACTCTTGTTTGGTTTGAAACACAAACCAAAAGACACTGTTAGGGATCACCTGGAGACAATCAATAAATGAAGTGAACAAGTTTTGTGCATTTCTTATATCACTGAGGTTTTTTATTTTTAGAATCAGTAGGGGGGTACAAACTGCAGTGTGGGTAGGCAGATACTATAATATGAATACCCGTTTGGACCAATGCGGTCAAGACAATATGCAGATTTGACTCCAATGATTGTATTTTCAAATTTTTGCTATTATTCTGCAAGTCTGTCATTTAAAGTCATTTCAGTTGGACTTCTTGTCAAATTATAAGGGTTAGAGGGTCTGCAGACTTCTGTGGTCAGGTATTTTTTGGTAAAAAAAATCATGCACAAGCAATTCTTTTCAAAACCTTCTTACTTATTTTTTCACTTATCTATGTAGTTTTGTTTTTCTCTTACAATTTGTGTAGTTGTGCAGCATTCTGAACCTTCCCAGCTTGACCTTGACTCCACAACAACACAATAAGGTTTTCTCATCTAATACTGTCACACCAGGGAATCTCATCTTTACCTCTGCAATGAAAAATACAAAGACTATCTATGGCATCAAATTTAGATGTTGTACATTTATTACATGCTTTACATTATTGGGAAAATCAGAAAACAAGTAGTCGTAGTAGTAGTATGAGGAGGATGAAGATGATAGTGACACATCATCACAATGCAGGCTAGTGTGCCACTTATGAGTATAAAGTTCTAAAAATGTCATAAAAATTATTATAAAAAGACTTAGCACGATAAAACCTGCCGAACAAACGTAAACATTAACTACTAAATGGTACAAGTTAAAAGGCAAAGATGTTAAGATATGCAAAAGTTATATAGTTAAAAAAGGTTAAAGGTAAAATATATAAAATTCTTAAAGCACATGGTCAATTTTATTTTTATAAACTGCATTCCCTTGAAAGGTTAAAGATTCCTCTAGTGGTACATCATCATAAAGATTCTTCGTTGAAAAATTTCTATCTCACTGGGTGAAAGTTGACACTCGGCAAGAATATGTTACACTGTCAATGGACTGAGTATGTACTCTGTACAAGGTTCACCCTTCAGGATGTATCCATGAGTAAGGTATGTGCCTCTGATAAATAATCAGCACAATATCACTTCATCTCAAAGATTTATTTCTATACAAGGGATGCCACTCAAACAATAATGAGTTTGATGCTCTAGTAGTTCTTAGTGGATTTTTCATTCTAGATATTTTACATGAAAGAAAATCAATTTGAACCAATTTTATTCATGCTATCGATACTGAATATAGAGGATATCATGTTAGTAATTGTGATTTACATTAATACCATATACACTTGCTTATAAGATGATGTTTTTTACTAAAAGTTTGATTCATGTAGAGTAGGTGTCATCGTTTAAGCACGAGATACAAAAGACTGTATACATCTAACTTCAATCCTTTTCTTTGTAAAGACAGAATTTCCTTTCTTTTTCAAGTTCATAAATCTTTTGATTGAGCCACACATTTCTAACTTTGATCCCTTAGCTTATAAAGGCAGTGCTCGCTTTGTTTTCCCCAGTGGACAATCCTTTGATTGCGCTGCAAATTTGAAACCATATCAAGTCCTATATTCAGTTAACTGTGGGAGCATGTTAAACTCCCTTTGATAATAATGCACAATTGATGCCTATTCAGTTGCAGTAATCATTTAATGAGATTTTACAGACTTTGTCATCAGAGTGACTCCAAGCTCTGTCTCCACATAAATAATGATACAAGTTTTGTCATTGTTTTGTCAGTTACTGGGTACCCTTGACATCTGGATATCATTCAGTGCTAAACTCCAGTAGTCTACCAATGTGGAGAAAACTCAACATAGTACTTAAGATGAAGCATTTACATTTGAAAATTTTAAACATTGCAGAGAATGTGAATTTGGCTGGTCAGAGAAAGAGGGGCCTGAATGGAGCAAGAAATCGTCAGTTATAGCCAGCATATGAAGAAAATCTGAGTAATAGAAAGCTCTTATGTAAAATGTGAGTTTAGTTTCAATGAGTGGGTTCTGGTGCAGCATCAAAATAAGAATGCAGTCATAAAAAATTGCAAATAGATTGATGGCAATTTCAACTGCCAATGCTAACAGTGACGAACCATTTAAAATTTCAGCTGCATTGTGTACAGGATTTATGTCACATCACAGACTTCCCCTTAGACAATATCCACACATAGCCCAGAAAGTTCTTTTTGATACTGAGTAAAAAGCGCATAATTTAAAAAAAATTATTTTAAACTTGAGGAAACACAATGATTTTTATTGGTGTACATATGAAATTGGATTTAAACTCCAATGTTTTTCTATGTCATAGTTTCACTGTATATTTATAAGGTCTTTGGAATTACCAATATTTCAAGATAATATGGCAAACTGGATGATTCTGGACTACCATTTTCATACCGGTATGTGATCGATAATAAAATTCACAGATCTATCATATAAATGAATTTAAAATGTTATGCATTAAGCATTTCATTACACAAAGATCAATTAAATGTAAGTTTTAAATTTATTTGTGATATATTTAACTCAATAATATAACCGTTTTAATTCTACATTGATTTTGTTTTTATTTGTCCAATCTATCTATTCATCAGTCCAGTTTGGCTTGTTTATTTTCCTGAAGACATAGTTCCCACGCTTTTCAAAAGATAAATTTCCAGGTCATTTCCAGGGTTTTTCCAGGATGAAATTAATTTTTTCAAGGTTCAGACATGACCGTTACTGCATGGTATTAAAGAACATTTTAGATTATAAAACATGCATTTTCTAATCTAAAGATGTTTCTATTTCAAGATGCTCCAAAACATCTAAGTCAGAAAAGATGATCATATACAAAACCATAAAACGTATCACACAAAAGAAGTTGGACTATATTCCTATAAATTGGCATGCAAAGTCATTTCCAATCTACCAAATAAACATTCTAACTTTACTTGCTGACCTGCATTATGTTGCAACATGGAAACAACATAATGAACATAAATTAGTTTTTTTTCCTTTCAAACCTTTAATTCTAAAAAATTCTAAAGCAATATATATGCATGTTATAAGTAAACTTTTCATATCATAGTATGAAAAAACAATAAATGCAAAGTATTAGAATCTTATCTTGTAGCCAAAAAAGTTTAATCCTCAATCTGTACCAATAAAACCCAAACAAGATTTTTCAAACAACCTAAACTCCTTAAGAGGATGTAGTTAAAAACCCATCATTTAAAAAACATTTACAAAAGGGTTGATTTAAATTTTGACAAAAGACTTCAAAATTATATACTGTTGTATAAACAAGGACTGAATTTTCTGTAAAATCATGTCTTCTTGTAATTCGATAAACCAGTTCTCAAACCTGTATTGATGCAGGGACTCGTATCTTTGTTAATATATAATAAAAGTGATGACAATTTCCCATTTCTCCTGCATCCTACTTAAGATCGTAAACCAATGCTTCAAGCTACATGTCACTGTGTAATAGTTTTGCACCAAAGTTCAGCTCTGAGATTTGACATTTTTGACAATAAAGTTGGCTTAAAATGAATAGCAGTCTGTTTTTTAATCCGGGTTACCTCTGAATATTCCCATTTCACATTTGGACATTTAGGCTGGGGTGTGGGGTCAGCAATTGCATGTCAAAATTTGGAATTTGTCACCACCGTGCGATTGTGGCATAAGATAGTTGCTTACCAGCGGGCCTAGCATATTTAAGTGATGTTATATCAACTCATACCTGCATGAAATTGATAGGAAAATGGTTTATTTTCTCAGAAATGGCAAGTATTATAATCGTTATGTCTTTAAACCACGGACTGACTAGACTAGCATGGGAACTCTGTGAAGAGCAACTCACTGATGACAAGTTATCCCATACAGATAAATCTGATTTACAAAGAACGCCTGGACTAAATAGATGTTCAATGAGATATTAACTTTCTGAAACCAAAAAAGGTGTGTGTGAGGGTGAACTTATATTCAGTTTGACTTATTATCAAGCATATACAGTAATATTAACAATACTGATTTTAAATTAGTAATATTAGTAACTGTCATTTTAAGTACCAATAGTGCTTTACATTAGTAATATTTGTAACCATGATTTTAAGTAGCAATAGTGCTTTACATTAGTAATATTTGTAACAGTGATTTTAAGTAGCAATAGTGCTTTACATTAGTAATATTAGTAACCGTGATTTTACATTAATAATAGTGCTTTACATTAGTAATATTAGTAACCATGATTTTAAGTAGCAATGGTGCTTTACATTAGTAATATTAGTAACCGTGATTTTACATTAATAATAGTGCTTTACATTAGTAATATTAGTAACTGTCATTTTAAGTAGCAATAGTGCTTTACATCAGTAGTATTTGTAACAGTGATTTTAAGTAGCAATAGTGCTTTACATTAGTAATATTAGTAACCATGATTTTACATTAACAATAGTACTTTAAATTAGTAATATTAGTAACTGTCATTTTAAGTAGCAATAGTGCTTTACATTAGTAGTATTTGTAACAGTGATTTTAAGTAGCAATAGTGCTTTACATTAGTAATATTAGTAACCGTGATTTTAAGTAGCAATGGTGCTTTACATTAGTAATATTAGTAACCGTGATTTTAAGTAGCAATGGTGCTTTACATTAGTAATATTTGTAACCATGATTTTAAGTAGCAATAGTGCTTTACATTAGTAATATTTGTAACAGTGATTTTAAGTAGCAATAGTACTTTACATTAGTAATATTAGTAACTGTGATTTTACATTAATAATAGTGCTTTACATTAGTAATATTAGTAACCGTGATTTTAAGTAGCAATGGTGCTTTACATTAGTAATATTTGTAACAGTGATTTTACATTAATAATAGTGCTTTACATTAGTAATATTTGTAACAGTGATTTTACATTAATAATAGTGCTTTACATTAGTAATATTTGTAACAGTGATTTTAAGTAGCAATGGTGCTTTACATTAGTAATATTTGTAACAGTGATTTTACATTAATAATAGTCCTTTACATAAGTAATATTTGTAAGTGATTTTACATTAATAATAGTGCTTTACATTAGCAATATTTGTAACAGTGATTTTACATTAATAATAGTGCTTTACATTAGTAATATTTGTAAGAGCGATTTTACATTAATAATAGTGCTTTACATTAGCAATATTTGTAACAGTGATATTACATTAATAATAGTGCTTTACATTAGTAATATTTGTAACAGTGATTTTACATTAATAATAGTGCTTTACGTTAGTAATATTTGTAACAGCGATTTTACGTTATTAATAGTGATCTACATTAGTAATATTTATAACAGAGATTTTACATTAATAATAATGATTTACATTAGAAAACTGTAATATTTGTAACAGCAATTTTACATTAATAACAGTGATTTACATTAGTAAAATTAGTAATAGTGATTTACATTAGTGATATTAGTAACAGTGACTTAGATGCGACTCTCGACAGTACACTCTCATTACACCATCATGTAATGAACATAACATAAGGCTACATATCTGGAGCTGAGACGCATCATCTCCATTTGCAATATTCTTTTGGCTGATGCCACTAAAACACTTGTGTGTTCCTTGGTAATTCCAAGACTGGACTATTGTACTTCACTTCTGTCTGGTTCATCTCCATAATCTGCTACAGAAACTTCAATATGTTCAAAACACAGCAGCTCATATCATCCTTAGAATACTGAGCACACCCAGGTTTTGTAACCTTCACTGGCTACCCATTCAATCCAGAATCAAACACAAATCTGTTCACTATGCTACATTTCACTGACCGGCTCCAGTCCAATATATCTATCTGACCTCGTCCATGTGTACACCTCATCAAGAAACTTATGCTCCTCTTTGGACACTTGCATTCTCATTGTTCCCACTGTTAAAATGAAGTCATATCAACAATGTTCTTTTGCGTACCACATCCTAGCTATGTAGAATGAATTGCCGTAGATCTTAGACATGTGGACACTGTCCTCATTACATCCTAATTAAATATGCTACAGCTGTAGTCAGGTTTTCCAATCTAACACCTGTTTGAGGTCAAGATTACACAGACCAGATCAGACTAGTGAGGCTACCAATAGGGAAATGAGACTACCCATGGGTATTATGAATATGGTACCATATAATAAAAGGAAATGCCAATTACTCATGTAAATTTCTCAACCTGTGACATCTTTTTAACTTGCCGATAGAATTATCAGTAACTTAAAGTATGAGCAAAGATCAAAAACAATTGCCATCTAAGTACAGGAAGAGTACATGCACTTTAAAAACAATGATCTTATTTGTTGGGAATGGAGAGGTCATTGTACTTGCAAAGAAAATTAGATAGCATGCAAAATTTTCATTCTTGGGATTTAAAACTAAATGGTAAAAACAGGAGTCCCACCAGCAAAATTTGCAGTCCCCTCCCATAAGCATCTTGGGCATACCCAAAGTGGCTAAATGTAAAAATGAGAAGAACCATTGATTGTCAATGAGTTTAATTTTCCAAATTCTTTACACCACTGACATATAGCTCTTGTTTGTCCATCAGAGTGAGACTGAATTGTGTCAATTCAAGGAAAAGTCTTATTCCAAAAACTAAGCCAGGCATCACACACTTTCTTACACTTGGCTACTGTTCTATCTAAACTATCAGTTCTAGCAACTTTGGCACTCTTCTGAATCTCATAACAATCTTTGTTAAGTTGCCCTTTAACTCCAAAATACTTATCCAAATTTGTAAATGCCATTTTGTCTAAGTCTTGATTTCGAGGTCATATGCACTACTTATTCAGCTACACTAAGAAATGAACAAGATAATGAAAGCTAAAGTTGTTCACTTGATGTATTCTTATAATGACCACATATACATCTCCGAGTCTTCCTTGTAAATATCAGCACATTTTCCCACCACTCAGCAGCAAGTCTAAGTCTTTGAACTTGCCGCCCAGCTACTGGGTCATGTTCTTTTGATGTACTCTTATAATGACATCATGTACATCTGGGGGCCTTGCAGCCACTGAGTTCTGTCATTGTAAATATCAGCACAGCTAATATGATCACTTGATCAACACATTTTCCCACTCAGCAATTGGTTGAAGCAGGACTGGCAAGCCATTGAATTTACGACCCAGCTATTGCGTGTGTACAGAGGACTCCTGCGTAAGTGATTTTCTGCATCCCGCGTTACAAAAAATTGCATCCAAGTACATGTACATATGATTAAGCGTTACCAAGACCTCTGATGAGGTGCAAGAAGAAAAATGTGATGAAATATACATGCCACTCTCCCTGTATGTCTTTCAAAAAAGAATTGTGGAAAGAGCATTTTAGCATTAACGATGCAATTTCCCTATTGCTGGTAATCTGAAATAGCATACAGTGATACCTTTAATATTTAGGAACTCGAAAGTTACTATAGTTTAATTCCACACAGCATCACAAATTTTATCCTATCTGTATCTCAATAAATGTTCAGGTCAGTGTCATTATATCTAGCTAAAAGTACATTATACGTTTAAAATTCATCATGTGAAACAAATGAGGTACTTTTAGTTACATTTAACGATCCTGACCTGAAAGGTTACTGAGTTACAGAAAGGATAAAATTCGCAATGCTGTGTGGAATGAAGTGAAAAAGATGAAGCCAAGTTATTGATCTGGCCTTGTCTTATACTCAGCATCATCTTATATATTGATGAAGGATGGAAAATTTGCCAAAACGGCTCATTTGACTTATACTCCGCATCAACTTCTAGACTGGCAAATATGGTATTGCTGACAATTCTCAAGATTACAATAACTAATAGCAGCCACGGTGCACCATACTGTTCAGCACAAATCTAAGTGATGCAAAAATGGTATGAGTCTTTTTGGCTTTTGCCAAAAATAAGAAAAGAAATGTGAACTCAGCAGGTACCAGACTATGACTAGTGAATTCTGTTACAAGATCACTGCCTTTATAAACACAGGGAATTTCATTTAAATGCTAAAAAATGTTTACATAGTGACACAGTTGGCAACATAGGAATCAGTTAGTGTGAAAAGTTCAACATGTTGAAAAAAAGATCTCTATTTAGAAGAAAATATGAATGTAATCTGATGCAGTGAAAAGGGGAAGAGATTTTGATGGTCCTTGCCCAAAAATTTGCTGAAAAATAAACAACATAATACAAGATACGGGAAATATTCTTCAGAAATGGGAAAATGGAATGGATGCAGAAAGATTGTTAGAGCAGGGAGATGCTTGTACCCTGATTTAAACCTTTTTCTAATGGTTTGCATTGCACATGACAAGAACATTCTACTTACAGGTCGAATGATTCAAGGAAAGGAAGCCATATTAAGACAATTGTAAGCACATACTGATGATCATTCATAAAGTTCTTTTCAAAAATGACAATGTTAGTAAAAGTTTATATCACATGGATTTCACAACATGCGTTTCATTTTTAAATGAAACTACTGAATGTTTCAGAATTAGTTGAAACTTTCTTACTTCCTAAGAGTGACCCCCCCTACTAAAAAGGCCACCTCATCACTGCAGCTGCAGAAGGAGTGGCTTTATAAGAGGGTGACAATTTTAACAGTGATTGACATTTGTAATCTTAGCAATAACTAATATTAGTAAAAGTCATTAACATTAGTAATATAGTGATTTGACATGAGTAAGATTATTATTAGAGATTTATGTAAGTAATAATGATTTTACATGAGTAATATTAGTATTGTTGATTTATGTAAGTAATAATGATTTGACATGATGACACGAGTAATATTAGTAATAGAGATTTATGTAAGTAATAATGTTTGGTGATGTAAGTAATAATGATTGGTGATTTATGTAAGTAATAATGATTGACATGATGACATGAGTAATATTAGTAAATAGAGATTTATGTAAGTAATAATGATTTTACATGGGTAAGATTATTGTTAGAGATTTATGTAAGTAATAATCATTTTACACGGGTAATATTAGTAACAGATTTATGTAAGTAATAATGATTTTACATGGGTAAGATTAGTGTTAGAGATTTATATACGTAATAATGATTTTACATGGATAATATTAGTAACAGATTTATGTAAGTAATAATGATTTTATATGGGTAAGATTAGTGTTAGAGATTTATATAAGTAATAATGATTTTACATGGATAATATTAGTAACAGATTTATGTAAGTAATAATGATTTTACATGAGTAAGATTTGTAACTGAGATTTACATAAGTAACAGCAATAGTGCTAATTTCATGAAATTTACACAGTGAGATGACTGGCCTTGGTAAGCAACAGACTGAAATCATTCAATGAGTTTCATCTGAGCTGAGCACAAACGTAAGAATCTATTTATTTCATAACAAAACATGATTTCTTTTCCAATAAATCCAAAATTAAATTATTTTAGCCACAGATTCAAGCTGGCCTTGCTAATGATACACCAGTATCTGCTGTGACATGACAATATGATCCCCTGACCTAGAATGATGTCATACATTGTATTTCCCCCCAACTTAAATAACTATATCAAAGTACTGGGAATACTGATCCATTGATCTAGAATGATGTCATACATTGTATTTCCCCCCAACTTAAATAACTATATCAAAGTACTGGGAATACTGATTCATTGACCTAGAATGATGTCATATATTGTATTTCCCCCCAACTTAACTAACTACATCAAAGTACTGGGAATACTGATCCATTGATCTAGAATGATGTCATACATTGTATTTCCCCCCAACTTAAATAACTACATCAAAGTACTGGGAATACTGATCCATTGATCTAGAATGATATCATACATTGTATTTCCCCCCAACTTACATAACTATATCAAAGTACTGGGAATACTGATCCATTGATCTAGAATGATGTCATACATTATATTTCCCCCCAACTTAAATAACTATATCAAAGTACTGGGAATACTGATCCATTGATCTAGAATGATGTCATACATTGTATTTCCCCCCAACTTAAATAACTATATCAAAGTACTGGGAATACTGATCCATTGATCTAGAATGATGTCATACATTGTATTTCCCCCAACTTAAATAACTATATCAAAGTACTGGGAATACTGATCCATTGATCTAGAATGATGTCATACATTGTATTTCCCCCAACTTAAATAACTATATCAAAGTACTGGGAATACTGATCCATTGATCTAGAATGATGTCATACATTGTATTTCCCCCCAACTTAAATAACTATATCAAAGTGCTGGGAATACTGATCCACTGATCTAGAATGACGTCATACATTATATTTCCCCCCAACTTAAGTAACTATATCAAAGTACTGGGAATACTGATCCATTGATCTAGAATGATGTCATACATTATATTCCCCCCCCCCCCCTTAAACACCTATAGCAAAGTACTGGGAATACTGATCATGTTGAGATCTCATGTGATACCAATTTACAACAAATCAGAATTCCATAGATCCTGCTACTCATGATTCTTTCCACTCACAAAACACACTGCATTAAAGATTATTTTTCCTACAATAGGTATTTTGTACTTTTTCATACTGATTTTTTTCTACAACAGGTATTTTATACTTCATGCTGGATTTTTCCTATGAAGAGCATGTTTGTGGTGCATTGTTTAATTTATTGTGAAATACATAGGTTCTATTATTTTTCCTAGACAATACTTTGAAAGTGCATTTTATAATTATAAGTTCTTATGTGTATAGGAACAATGAAACCACCACTTGTCCTATGGGGTAACCATGTGTTAACAAAAAAATATGAAATATTTTCATTCATAACCTTGACATATAGCTAATGTTGAAATGGTGCAAACAATCAATGCTTGACTTGGTCATAATATCTACATACTGAGAGACAAAATGAGATCAATTCAGCAAGCATGTTGATACTATAGTTAAAATGTGAAACTAGTCTAACACAGTGTGAACACATGGTGACTGGATGGCAGCTACCTACCCCTGTGCTCTTTTGACAGAGTCAGGCACTAACTGTTCACACCATTTACATTTTTTTTACACTGAACAATTTTTTTTATACACTGAACTACACGTAAACATCTTTATGGTAAGACTTTCCAGGTAAGGAAGTTTATGGATTCTTAGTCATATTTCTAGCTGTAAACTTTGATCAAATTCACACCATTTACATTTTTTTTTTTTACACTGAACTACATGTAACATCCTTATGGTTAGACTCTCCAGATAAGGAAGCCATACACTCATAGTCATATTTCTAGCTGTAAATTTGGATTGAAGCAATGAGAGTCCTAATGGCTTGGAGGGTTTGGATAATATTGTACATTAAACCAAGATCAAAGGATGAATATAAATTGTGAAATACTGGTAATTATTGATTTTTTTTAAAACTGTGATTAGCATATACCAATCTCCCTCTCAATACATGAATTATAAATATTTCAAGTAATTCTTCTCTATATTTCTTAACATAGATCAGAAAGAAGAAAACCCCCAAAGATGTTTTGAGAAAACATCTATGAGCACTGAGCATTTTTAAAAAATTGAAATGCTTCTGTCATCACAAAGAATCAGTCAGATTATATCGAGGAAGGTGATTTATGAGTTATGTCCCTTACATAGCTCTTTGGCTTTTCAAGGCCAAAAGAACTAAATATAGAAAGTACCTTATTATTAGAAACAAAAACTATTCTTGGTAACAGAAAAGTAACAGCATACCATAGGTGTTTAAGAGACTGAAATCCCTCTACAAAAAAAGCTGAAAAATGAGTGGTTTTCTAAATGGATAATAAATAAATCATTTAAGCAATTAGATCTAAATGGAGTCTTGCATTATCATCCTCAATATCATTGTTGCATGCATTATATTAAATGAAATGTACCAAGGCAACAAGCAGGCCAGGCCTGCATGTTGACCCCATATTTTCACAGCACTGCCACTAAACCATGTGAGCTTGACCCCCACTGATCAAAGGGCAAGTGAGTGCATCACAAAACAATTTGTCTTTGCTTCATAACGATTCATTCCAGGAATGAACAGAATCCTCAAGCAGTTTAGGAAATATTTCCAAACGAAAATTCTCCAACCAAAATCTTTACAAACTGCTGACATTGCCACTGGTGGATGGATTGACAATAACATTATTTATATTTATTATAATTATTATTTAATGAATTGATATTTTAAAAGAAAGAATAATTTTGCAAAAGCTTAAAGAGCCAAGATCTTTGGTCTTTTTAGTTGCTCAGTAAAGACTACATTCTCTGAGACTAATGCATGCTCTAAACAGGTCAATTTGTGTCTTGAAAAAATTACTTATTATTACTGTTAACATACTCTCTGTGAATTTCAGCAACTTGTACATTCGATGCTCTGGTGTTTCAAAACCCTGTTTCCTCCGTTTTTGCTTGATATTAACAAATTTTCCACCTCTAATGGGAATGGTCTTTCTTTCAGGCCACCTCTGTAAAGTTGGCTCTGCAAGTGAAGAAAAGAAAAACAAATTGCATTATAGACTTTTTAACAGATGTTATCTCCCTATGCCATACGGATTCATCTCCCTGCATATATCCAAAAGCAATACATTGAGTTGATAGGGTCAATGTTGAACTGGCTATCTGGAGGACCTATGTATTTTGGGTGCCATGGTATGAAAAACTTACATTTAAAAGAAACTTTTATTCAGTTTGTTGCCATCACTATATTTGAGATTGTTTGATGTTTAAGATGTTTTCATTCCTGTAAATTATTTTTAAAATTCTATTGGTTACTCTTGGGGAAAACTTGATACATGATATATATGGTTACTTTTAAATGCATACAGATGTTGGGGAGAGTCCTCTACACAAAGGAAACCTGTGTATTAGGGACTAAAATGATCTACCCGCCATTTCATGCAGCATGTGTGAAATACCTCCTAAATACTTCCAACTACATGAAGTAGTTGGTCATCAATATTAATGTTCCTTCTGTACATCGTTGATCTCAGTAAAATCTCTACAGAGAACACATATGGCACCATCAGAATATTGTCCTTTGTGGAAAGGTGTGCTGTTTAAAATGTGAACAGGAAGTAAACTCAGAAAGGGGGCTCATAAAAGTGTTGTACTTTAAGAACAGGTGTCCTGTAAATGGAAACATTCACCCAGTCCTGCTTCATTGAAGTTCAAGCAGTATTACTGGATGTTTTGGCAGTCTTAGTAGCATATCCAGCCTGTTTTCTCTGAGTCATCTCCCTTTTAAATCAAACCTACTGAAGGCAATGACTGGTTTCAACTAATGTGAAACCAATTTTTAAAACCAGATTTAATGTTTTAGCAACTGGCTTTCCCAAATGTGGTGTGGTTTTGATTTGGTGTGTTAGGTCAAAACAAAACAAGAGTAAAAGCCTTGCCCAAAACACACCAAAGTAACCATCCTAGGTTGATTTGATGGTAGGATTTTAACCCAAACCCTTTGAGTTGCAAGTTCATCATGCTACCCAATGCACTTGTGCTTCTCTATCTAATAGTCACCTCTTATACAGAGGGCACATATGGCCTCTTCTACGTCCTGAGGACATGGCGGATACCAAATATGAAACCAGAAAATAATAACGATTCATCTGATAATAGTTTCCTTATATTAACAGTGAATGGCACACAAAATGCCTGCCCCATATTTACAAGTGCTCGTGTATACACTACAACATACGGTTGACTAGATTTTTTTACAATGGGTACTAACGACCTTCATGGTATACAATCTTGAACTAAATTTACTGTTTAGAAATCATTATTTTCTTATCAGAATTACCAGGACTTGAACCTTTAAAATATATATCCCAAGATCATAATTTTCTTTCTGCAAGACACACACAAAATCTGGTCAAAGAACTTACTCTTGAGCAGAAGTTATTGTGAAAAACCCACTTTTCTTTGCATCAAAATAACCCTGAAATGTTTATCTTTAATATTTTGACTCCCATACCATTAGCCTCTTTCTTACCTTAAGTGCAAGCCCTCCACAAACTTATGTCAGGGTATGTGGTCAAGAAGTAAAGTTATTACACAATTTTTTTTTTCTTCTTTCAATCATAGTGACCTTGAACTTTTATATTTTTGACCTAATTTTAACAGGCTTCTTTCTTTTCCAAAGGGCAAGCCATCCACAAACTTTGGTGAAGATAAAGAGTACATTTTTTTCAGCCAGTGATCTTGACCTTTGACTTTTTAATCCCGTGTCAAAAAGCTTCTTCCTTTCATCAAGTACAAGCCATCAACAGTCTGGTCCAGATCTGTGATGTAGAACTAAAGTTATGTGTATAAACCATTTTTCTTCTTCTGGTCACCTTTGGACTCTTAAATCAATAGGTTTCTCCCTTACACCAAGCTGAAGCCGCCCACACAGTTTGGTCTTGGTCTGTGATGCAGAACTAATGTTATTGTGCAAAAACCATTTTTTTTGTTTTAGTCACTGTGATCTCTACCTTTGACCTTTTGACTCTAAAATCAAATGGGTTTCTTCCTAACCCCAAATGCAAGCCATCCACAAAGTCTGATCCAGGTTTGTTCTGTAGAACATGTTATTGTGCAGACATTTTTATCTGTCATTCACAGTAACCTTGACCTTTTACTTCTTGACCCCAAAATTAACAAACTTCTTCCTTGCCCCAATTGCAAGCCATCCACAAAGCTTGGCAAAGACAGATGGTGTAAGACCACAGTTATTGCCAAGACCCCCCCCTCCAAAAAAAACAACAAACTAACAGATAGGTGAACAAATGTGCAGATGTCATAACAATATACACTGTGCCTTTTGGTGAGCTAATAAAAAAAAACTGTCCCATTCCATCCAAGTGTGAAATACATGATTACTGAACTAAACTTAGCAATTCCATGAACCAGCACAATGCAAGTATAAAGCTCTGATCCTCTCAGAAAATTTTTCTACAAGAAACAAGAGGCCCAATTTGTCTATTACTTGCCTTGCTTAAATATCTTAAGAGTCAACCTTTTCACAAAGTAGGCTTCTACTGCATTGTAAGAACCTACCCAATGTAAATTACTTCCCATCATACACACCATGTTGATTTTACCTATTTTATCACAGTCTGAGAAAAGTTTTTTTCCAAAGATAAAGACTCAAGATGTTGATGTATAAAAAGTTTTAAACCAAATCATATTGTGTGTGTGTCTGTTTTGGATTTTTAATGTAGCTTTAACAATTTTTCATTCATATTGCTACGATGTCTGCAGTGTGGCAGTTTATAGTGATGTCTAGCACTGGGGCATCATGCCACAGACATATAGCATGATGTCCCACCCAGTCACATTATCCTGACACCAGGCCAACCAGTCCTAACACTAACCTCTTAATGCTGAGTGCCAAGCAAGGCAGCTGTTAGTACCATTTTTATAAGCTTTTGATATGACTTGGCTGGGGTTTGAACCCACAACCTCCTGCATCCGAGGTGGATGCTTTAGCCACTAGGCCATGGGAGCAGTCCAAATCGTATTGAAATCAGGTGAGAAATATAATCTCTGTAGAATTAACAAACTCTGCCGATCAAATGCAAGATCAGCTCATCAGTATGGACAGTTTTAACTTTTTATATAATCTGTTTAAAACCATGATATGTAAGCTTATTTACCAAGTCTGAGCAGAATCCAATTTAAAATTTGGACTTCAGTGAATAAGCTTATCTCATAAATATATGTAGATGTTGATTATCATAAAATCCACCCAACATCTTGATGATTTAAAACTTCTGAAACAACATTCATCCAAATCTTATTAATAGAGCAGCTAGAGTGTTGATAATCTCAGCTAATCCAGTGATTGATCAGAACATTAATATCTGTGGATCTCGCTCATTACCAAACTTGTCTTATATCAAGATGATAAAGTTTATATTCTAACTGGTTTGGTGGTCTAAGTGGTTAAAGTGACTACAGTGGATGCGGGAGGTTGTTGGTTCGAACCCTGGCCGAGTCATACCAAAGACTTATAGAAACGGTGCTGGCAGCTGCCTTGTTTGGTGCTCAGCATTAAGAGGTTAGTGTTAGGACTGGTTGGCCTGGTGTCAGGATAATCTGACTGGGTGGAACATGATGCTACATGTATGTGGCATGATGCACTAATGCTAGACATCACTATAAACTGCCACACTGCAGACATCGTAGCAATCTGACTTGAAATTGTTAAAGCAGCTTTAAAAATCCAAATCACACACACACACACACACACACACACACACACACACACACACACAGAGAAAAGCTTATGTTCCACATTTGATCAAAATCAGGTCATAAATATGGCCTCTAGGAGGTAACAAGCAATCGCTGGCAGATGACAGACACAGGGCTATACCATCAGCCTCATGGTCAGGTAAGTTAAAGATGAATTGTGTATGAAATCTGTTTTACATTAAGGAAGTTTTATCAAGAATCAGATTCATCAATTTTGTAAATTAAAGCAAAACAAAGAATGAAGCAAAAGAATCAGGAGATTACTTTTGTGCAAACTCTATGCGATCTTCACCTCAAACTTACCAGGATAACTTGACTGCGGTTTGTAGACGGGATCAAATTTTGAACTGTAGTTTTCCATGACAACATCCTCATCAGATGAGTACTGCACTACATCATTCTGTAAGTTCATAGGTCAGAGATCAAAAGAATCATAAAATGTCATTCACACTAAAGTTTTAATTTTTAAAAAATGAGGAGTGTGAATAAAAATTAAGATCTACTTCACAGAATATATACCTTCCATTCTATTTCTTTGCAACATGTCCTTGAAAATAAAATGGCAGAAATTTGATTATCTCTATGAAGAACTAACCAATTAGGTATCATAACTGCTATTCCAAGTTCATTGCCTTGCTAAAACTCGACGGGGGTGGGGGTGGGGGGTCGGGGGGGGGGGACAATCAGATGACAGACCCTGAGAATTAAAATTACTGTTTCAACAATTTATAAGATCTTTTTGCAAACCATAAGTGATTACTTTTGTCGCATATTCACTCCTTGTTATTTTTTGTATCAATGTGATGAGACAATAGTGATTTGATAATATAATTAATCTTTACCTTGAAATATTTATGTCTTATGTGGTTTCACTAAACAGCTGGAATTTTCTCCCTCAGAGATTTTTTTATGTTTCGGTATGGAACTAAAGTTTTTCACTGAACATTAAGCAAATTGCAGATTTAAAAGGACTTGAAGAGTCTCAACCCATTTTTCAAAAATAAAAGGCAATTTTAAGATTAAACAGTTATTCCTCATCCCCTGTATTAAATGCACCTCTCACAATTAAAATTTCAGTATTGTCTGAAATATCAAAAGCAAGATAACACAAAATCTGAATTTGAGGAAAGTGTTTGAGAAATTCTGTGAAACTAGAACCCTTTAAATATACTGTTTGAGATTACGGTCATTATCCTTTGATAGCATACAACAATCATGGGGGTGGGGTAGGGTGATAAATATATAGATGCTCTGTGAAAACAATGGACAGCTGAACGCTAGTTGATCATGGCATTGCTTATATAGACCACTATGTTATTGATCAATGTACCTTTCTGAAATTTGCTTTAAGCCATGTCCACACTAATTTACATAAGCAAATGTTTCCAAACGATTCAGTATACAAAATTTGACAGACTTGTTACTAAACTAAAAGAAAACATGATCCAAATCTGAGTAAAATCACAGCAGTAGTTTCTGATTTTTTTCTGACTTTTGGTTCAATGTTGCTACATCTTGTGTATATAATATCTTGTCATGGTTGTGGGACCATTGCTCATATTCTGACCTACAAAAGCTGCTTAATGCAAGAACGGGGAATATTTTTTATGTTTAGGTCATTGTGCAGAGGTATTTGTATTCCATGAACACATTTTTGGTAATCCGTTACTTATCCCTTGCTCAGTGAATTTGACTGGGGAAATATGTTGTATCCATCAGTCTGCCTGTCCACCCATCATACTTTTTTTCTGAAGCATAACTACAAAAACTGACCATGTTATCTCTATAAAACTAGGAATGTGAGATGTGCCTTTTTCTATTCTGAATTCTTCTGATTCAATTTTTGTTGGTATTTTTTGTCCATTTTTTTGTCCATTCATTCAGCCATTATCTACACTTCTGTTGCAGATGCAAAGCTTCAAAATGTTTAAGATATCTTTAGTGGTCTGCTATTCTTAGTGTTAATATCTTAACATCCTTCCATCATCGACACTTTTATATCCAAAACAAAATGCACAGTCACAGTAGCATGTCAATTATCTCTCACTGGGGGACAGATAACTGGCCATCTGGTTGATTGAACTTTGGTCTAACAGCAGAACTGCAAATGAGCATCTGAATTAAATGGGTCCAACAGTTTATGATTAACTGTTTATCAGATCTAATAGATTAATTTTACAATAACTTTTAATAAGAATAATATGAATGGTACATGACATTTCCTGCCGAGTGTTTAATACCGTAGTCTTCTATCAAGACCCTAGTGACATGGTTCCATCTGGAGATAATTGACCAGCAGATCTCAATGACCTTTGGTCAAGGTGTGTTATCTTGAACTAAACTTAATTATTATAATTGCTATGATTGTGACAGAGATTGAGTACTTTTGACCCTAAAATCTAAAGGTTTCTTTATCAGCCTAAGTGCAAGCTATCCACAAGGTATGGTGAAGTAAAACTTTATTCTGCCACACCAATATTTCTTTATCACCCTAGTATGCACAAGGTATGGTGAAGGAATGTGCTCTGAAGTAAGAATTTATTCTGCAACACCAATATTTCTTTGAGCCATAGTGATCCTGAAATGCGACCTTCTGACCCCAAAATCATCACATCTCTTCGTCATGTGAATGACCTCCACAAAGTCTGGTGAAGGTATATGGTCCTGAACTATGGTTCTTATTAACAAAAACAAAAAAACATCTGTATTCTTTCAGTCAGTGACTTTGACCTTTGACCTTTTAACACCCAAAACCATAAACTTCTATTTTACTCCATGTATAAGTCATCTGCAAACTGTTAGGAATGAAGAAAAATTTGACCAGAAAAGAAACAGGGGTCAGATGGATGGATGGACATCATATGCAGTGTTATGGCAGGCATAAAACTACGGCCATGACCTGGCTGCATTATAAAAAGACTTTATGGAATCCTGGTCATGTATCTCCATTTTATTTCTCACCTGAGTAAGCATGGTGAACTTTGGCATCACTGCTACAGCAGCAACATTGTCAACAGTCAAACAATGTTAGTTTTGGTTTTAGTTTTTTAAAAGTTGGAAATTAGAAATGGTAGGGTACAGAGAGAGAGAGAGAGAGAGAGAGAGAGACAGAGAGAGAGACAGACAGAGAGAGAGAGAGTGATGGTGATACAAGAAGATGCATGTGCGACACTTTTTTTTATCTGGGTACTCATAAACTAAACTGTGCTTTGTCTACTTACTTTTAAATTTAGCAATTATCTTTAAAAGGTACTATTGCATGAAATAATTTTTGGTGTTACTCTGGCTAGAAGTTGGGCAAGCTCTGTATGTATATATATATATATATATATATATATATATATATATATATATATATAAAGAATACAAATCTTATGGTGAATAACAGTCCTTTCAAGTGCACTGGATCCAGCAAGGGATCACGTGTGTCAGGATTGATTAAGATAAATGCAATAAACAATCCACCCACTCACTTCCTAGTCCAACTCCTGGAGCTTGTCCTAAAACTCAATAACTTTGAATTTAATAAAGAAAACTACCTTGAAATCAATGGAACCGCAATGGGTACAAAAATGGTCCCTTCGTATGCTAATATTTTTATAGGAAAACTGGAGGGTCAACTTTTAGCATCGATACAATTTACACCATACCAGTGGGTATGCTTCATCGATGATGTAGAAATGAAGTGGCAACATGGAAGAGAAGAGAAAATCTGGATGATTTCATATCAAAAGCAAACAACTTCCATCATTCAACAAATTCACGGCAGAAGTCTCCAACTCAAACCATGTTTTCCTGGACACAACAACCAGACTGTTAGAAAATAAACTCCATATAGACATTTACTCAAAACCGACAAACACTGGTATCTCTTCCCAACCAGCTGTCATCCAAAACACTGCATTCAGAACATCCCATATAGCCAGACACTGAGGATACACAGAATTTGCTCCAATGATAAAACATTCCAAAAAAGGTCTGAAGATATATCAAAACATTTAATTAACTGAGGCTATGACAAAGATTTGATAGCAGAAGCAACCCAAAAGGCGAAACAAACAAACTGCAATGACCTACTAAAATATGGAGAGAAGGAAAAAACTGATAGGATACCATTTATCCTGAACTACCATCCAGACAACCAATAAACAGGTAAAATCATCGGGAAACACTGGCCCATTAAGGAATCGTGTGATGCACTAAAGTTAATCCTTCCGAAACAAACATGTAGTAGTCTACCGGAGACCAAAAAACCTCAAGGACATCCTAGTCATGGCGAAGCTAACGTGAATCACTAACCTAGACCACCCTAGTAAATCTGGCCCCTGTGGTGATAAAAGGTGCAAAACCTGTCAACATATGATAAAGACCAGGACACTTTCTAGCACAATGAAAAACTGAACAGACATGGTCCAAACAAAATGTACAAAACAGAGAATGTAATTTATCTGATCACATGTAAGATCTGTAGCCTTCAGTATATTGGAGAAACTGAAAAGCTACACAAAAGGATCAACCTTCATAGATTTGATTGGATGACAAAGAAGCTGTACAGAAGCCCAGTCGCAGAACACTCCTCCTTCCGTGGCCACACATTCAGTGATATAACAGTTATTGCAATTGGTCACAACCTCAACTGGAGTTCCGAAACCAGAACCGAAAGGAATCTTACTAGATACGCCACCTTAGAACACTGAAACCAAGCAGTTTAAACCAGGAAGACTAGAAGAAGACAGCCATGCACAAAATAAAATTATCTCTTTGCAGCCGACACATTTTCTTTTAAATAATTACCTAACTTTGCTTATTAGTCACCCAATAGCCTATAATTACTACTATAACAATAGCCTATAATTACTACTATAACAATAGCCTATAATTACTTCTATAACAATGAAATATCTGGGATATAATTTGTGCTTACATAAATCTACATAAAATAATAGAAGTCGTTATGGCCATCGATTTCTAGGTCAATATAAAATATTTTCCAGCATCTGCAACAAGTTGAAATAAACTAGTTGAAACATAATAAATTTAAAGGTTTCATTCCTGTAGAAATAGTCATGTAAAGTTTTGCAAACACAACAGTTTTTCTGTTTTATCTGTTTGTCATGTCTTTGTTTTGTATTTGCCTTTGAAAAAGACTCATTAAGAGTCAAAAGCGCAACAGTCTAGTTAGATACTAGTTTTGCAGTGTTTGTTGTCAGTTTATTGCATATATATATATATATATATATATATACTCTATTTCAGTGCTTGATTTTTATTGCCAAAATGGCCTAACTTAAATCCTTGAGAAATACAATAAGCAGTATAGTGTACTTCAATGAATATATACTGCACATTCCTTTACATTGTATACTGCCAACTTTGTTTGTTTTTTCTTTCCCCATCTTAATTGCTTATAATCAATAGGTCAATTACTTGCTGTATGCCCTGTCTGCAATAATCTTCATACACATTTTTATTCAAATTAAACACTTGAGTATTATAATGCACCCAGTAAATTTCATGTCATTTCATCTCAAAGTTATATGCTCTGAATTCATAAAATATTCAGTTTTACAGAAAATTATGTTTTGGTCAGTACTTGAATTTGGTCAGAAGTCCAATTGTTTCCACAGAAGAAACACAAAAATTGGTATCCCATAAAACTTAGTGACATCACAGCATTTACTACATATACCATTGTCTCATTCAACCAGACCATTATTGTGGCTCAGTGGCATTTTTGTCAAAAAGGGTTTTGATTAAAACAAGAGCTTACCTTGAAACATTAGAATGAGGCATTCTCTAAATATGGAAACGCAATTTTATTTGCTGTTCAGATGAGCCGACATAATCTTCATTATTCAAACTATAAATGGTTGTTTTGCTCATCCATGAGTTTGAATGTCAACAAACAAGGAGTCATACATGCTCTACTGGCCCTTATGAATTTCCACAAATCTAAGATCAGACTGTTTCATCTTTTGAAATGCTGAGCGTTGAAACCATCTCCGATATTCTTAGGCAATAAAATGATTTTCAAGACGGACACAACTGTGGACATATTGAATGTAAGATGGGTCTATTTTCAATCAGACAAGACTCTATGTCATTATGACCATCATGTCTGGAGAAGTAGCAATAAGAAAATGTCAAGATGGCTGTCACTGCGGCCATAATGGAGGTCAGACTGGCACCAATTTCATTTATAACTGACTCGACTCCATATTAATTCTTCTGGTAAACACCTCATGTTAATATGACTTTCTATTCAGAAGAAATAACAAGATTTTTTACATGGTTGCTGTGGCGGCCATACTGATTGTCTAACCTGCACCATTTTCTTTATGGTCAAACTACATATCACAAGAAGTCGTTTGATCAAACCCCATGTCAACAACACAACAACACCATCCATCCTGGGGAGTTGAGATATCAAGATTGTCAATATAAACACCATGGTGGCCATGTTGGAAGCCAGTTCAGCACTATTTTCATTTAGAAACAACTAGAGATCATAAAAAGTCTTCTCCTGAAGACCCTGTGTCAATACGACTTCCCATTCAAGAGCAGTGGCAATAACAAGATTTTCAAAATGGCTGCTGTGATGGACATACTGGGTGTCCAGGAAACACTATTTTCATTTAGGACCAACTAGACCTTGGGATGAATGCATGTGTAAAGTTTCATTGCACAGAAGGATATCAGACAACAGGCCATCACATAAGTTCTTCTGGCCTATGACCAGTGGAGCTAAACAGTAACTTTTTAAAAAACAAAGAAAATTGAGAGCCATGAATATAAAATGAATTCACTGTAATTTTTGGTATGTTTTAGGTAACAATCTAAATATGACATGGATGGACAGACTGACATGTGGATGGACATATCGATAGAGAGATTGATATGTGGATGGACACAGAACATATGAATGGACAGAAGAAATGAATTCATATTACGTTGAAGCAAGGATACAAGTCTTCATATACCTAGACAAAGACAGTTGATGATTTAGTTTGGTCTTTTGGTGTTATATGGCACAGCAACACTATGACGGTCATATCGTACCAAGGCAAGTAGAATATAGTTCCTTGCCCAAGGATACACTACAGCAACCAATCTGTGTTGATCTGATGGTGGGGATGAAACCTGAAAAACTTCTGGCCATGAGTAAATTGCCATAATCAGTCAAAACCACAATGCCAAAGACAGTCGATGTAAAGGAAGATAACAACATGGGTTCTGTAGAATTAACTGCCTCAAGTGAAACCATTGCTCTCATGCATGCCCACTGATCTTTTTACAAATTTTGAACAAAAAAACCTGTAACATAAAATCATAAAATTGATGATACCATTGGCAGAAAAGTGATACAATACCTACCACATATGATAAAAAATCAGATACAACTGTAAGCAAGAAACCCTCATCTGTCATTGCATAATGCACTGGCAGATCAGGGTCTATGTTGTTTGTTCTACTCATTAGTCCTAACAAATTGCACAGACTCAGATCTGCTGGCACATAAAGCAATGGCAGATAAGGGTCTATGCAGTATGCACTTGGATGGGACTTGTACATGTGTATATACCATATATCTTGCAATGCATACAAAGGTAAGACAAAAACTTGTAACACTGTGTCCATTCTTTAACACTATTCAGAGCCTATGGAACAAACTTTAGGGCAATTTTACATGTATCCTAGGTAACAGTCCCCTGGAAAACTTTCTCATATAAATGACAAAATTATATATATATATATATTTCATTATCATGGAAAGAACAAATAACAAAATAGTTTTTCACATGGAGATTTTTATTTCTACTTAATAAAAACACAGATTTGTAACTCTGTAACAACATTGCTTTTTTTTACAACAGATACAAAAATTTTTTGTGTACTAAATTACTAGTGCTTGTTGGTATCCATTTTTACTGCAACAGATGCTAATTAATGATACATTTATCCATGATATTTTGTTTCTATTTATGGTCCCTGAATATATGAACAGAGTATTTCTGCTTTTGACTGATATCTTTACACAATAACATCCAATGAGTTTTAAACAAATCTGATCAATTTACATATGTGAATGATTAATAAAAAACAGAAGCAGTCCAGAATGCCTAGCAAAATACAATTTTATCCCCCTTTCATTTACAAGATGATTTCTATAAGATGACACTTTGAATAGCGATGAATTATTGAAATTTACTCAGAATAAAACATTTAACATTAAACTATGTATTGTCACTGAAGTATGTAGTAATCTGAGTTAGGTCATAAACAAAACTAAATACATGGAAAATATATAATCATGAAAATGAAACAATGTAAAGATTTATTCCATTCAGATCTATCTGGTGGAGGAGTAAACACACTTTTGATTTTATTTTGTAGTGGACTGGGTCTGAACCTAATTTTTCTTTTTTTTTCTGTGTAATTGTATTCTTTTATACTGGTGGTAACCCTAAAGCAAATATGACTCGATGGGATTTATGCCCTCCTGGCTGAAAATGATTTCCAGGAATCAAGGATAAGACCATTTGTTATTTTTAACTGCCGAGTATTGACACTCCAACATACCAAATTATGTTGCAAAACTATTTTCTTTTGTTTGAGTTAACATGTTTACAAAGATACCTGTAAGTGTACAAGGAAATACTTTGTCATAAACTTTGACATAGAATTTGATATCCTGGTCACAAGATCACTGAAATTGTGCCAATGTCAAGACACTAGGTAAGTTTGGTTAAATCGATAAGTAATATTGCTTGGAAAAAAAGTTACTGAAATGGCATCAATAAAGGTATTCTTCAGCGATATCCACAAACTGGGTTAAATGATAAAAATCCCTACCAACTTATGTTATCATGCCATGGCTTGACAAATTTGATAAAAGTCAGTATGCCCACTTGACTGGAAAACTGAATGTGCTGCTAAGATATCGGACCTTCGCTCAAAATATCAACACCCCAAAAAAGGTTAAATAAACTTCCTGAAAGTGTGTTACATTTAATTTACAATTAGAGTTATCATATATATATATATATATATATATATATATATATATATATATATGTGTGTGTGTGTGTGTGTGTGTGTGTGTGTTAGTGTTTGTGTGTGTGTGTGTGTTTGTATAGATAGACATAGATTAGGACAAGAATACTATGATTGGCACAGTGTCTTTACGTGCCCACCACATGTTTCATAGTAATCTATAGAGATAAAAACAATTTGTGTGCAGAAAACACTTTTCTTTTAATTATAGTGATTTGACCTTTGAACTTTTGACCTCAAAAGTGACAAGCTCTTTCCTTTTCCTAGGTGAAAGCAATCCAGCACTCTAACAAGTTTGGTTCAGATCTGTGATGTGGAACTAATGTTACTATGCATAAACCACTGTACTTCTTTCAGTTACAGTGAACTTGTGTTTGCAACTTTTTGACCCCAAAATTGGTAGGCTTTTGCTTAACTCCATGTGCAAGCAATTCACAAAGCTGGGTCTACATGTGTGTGTGTGTGTGTGCGTGTGATTTGGAATTTTATCGTAGCTGTAAAAAAATTTCAATTAAATCACTATGATGTCTGCAGTGTGGCAGTTTATAGTGATGTCTAGCACTGAGGCATCATGCAGCAGACATGTGGCATCATGTCCCATCCGGTCACATTATCCTGACACCAGGCCAACCAGTCCTAACACTATCCTCATAATGCTGAGTGCCTAGTGAGGCAGCTGCTAGCACCATTTTTTAAACAAGTCTTTTGTATGACTTGGCTGGGGTTTGAACCCACGACCTCCCGCATCTGAGGCAGATGCTCTAACCACTTAGGCCACCGGAGCTGTGGGTCTACATACGTGATGCAGAACTAATGTTACTGTATGGAAACCATTTTTAATCTTTCAGTTGCAGTGACATATACCTTTTGTAGTCAACATCAATGGGGTTCAACCTTACCCCTAGTGCAAGCCATCTACAAAGCTTGGTAACTGTTGATGGTGGAGAACTAGAGTTATTTTTTCTCCTTTAAGTCACAGTGACCTTAATCACTGACTTCAAAGTAAATAGGGTTCTTTGTCACTCAAAGCAAAAATCATCCAGAATGTTTGGTAACTGTAAATGGTGGAGAACTCAAGTACTGTGCAGAAACCAGTTTTCTTATTTCTGTCACTGTAGCCATGACCTTTTACCTTATGCCTCTATAACTGATAGGGTTCTTTCTTGCCACATGTATAAGTCATTCATAAAGTTTGGTATCTGTAGATATACTGTGTGACAATACAGCACAGGATGCTATGCCTTATGGCAGTTATACAGAAAAAGAAGGGATTGAACTGACTGCTCAAGAACATAATGCAGAGAGATAAGAGTCTAGACAGACAAGGACTCATTGACAGTTTGACGGACAGATTCACTAATGGAATCAACAATATTGACAGCTTGTCTTGGAAATCAGAGTGGTTTTGTAATTTTCTGAAGTGGTAGTGATAATAAGATTTTCAAGATGATCACTGGCCATATTTGAATTTAGACTGGCACCATTCTCATTTAAGACCAACTACACCTCGGTTTGAGTTTGTAAAGTTTCGTAATTAGTTTTGGAGGAGCAGCAATGAAAACTCGTATTAATTGCAATGAAAACTCATATTAATGACAATGAAAACTCGTTTTAATGGCAATGAAAACTCGTATTAATGGCTGATTGCTACACAATACTGGACAAGAAAGGCCATAGCATGTGCTTCATTAAATTGATGATAGGCAGAGCTAAACAGACATATCCCCTTGTCCAGATCAATTTCAATGGAATAGCTTAAATTTATGATAACTAAAACTACTGGATTTATTTTTCATGATTAATAATTTACACAGTCTTTCTTTACGTCCACAGAGTTGCACTAGCCTATTTGTTGATGTATTTCAGAATGCATGCACATAAAAATTTGCTTCCAAAGAGCCCAATTTTGTATCACAATAGAACTCATACAGTGTAATAATTTTGTAAGATTACATTCAAACTTGGTGAAAACTTGCCTCTCCCAACAATACAAGAATAATTTCTAAGTTTGTATGCTTATTTAAATGTTGACAGCTCTTCAGTTTAGCATAAAACAGAATATTTTGTGAATACTGGAATGCAACTTTTCCATTAGTTTATGATAGATGTACATGCCATTTACAGCTTTCTGGCTCCTGACCTCTCCTGACCTCTGTATTCAGTCTTGAAAACTTTAATTTGGGGGGGGAAAATTGAGACATAGTTTAATGCAGAGGTCAAAATCGTGATAATCACTGGATATATGTGTAACACTTACTTTGTGAGTTACAAATACTGAACTGAATTTGCTTTTTGTACATGAAAAACTTAAGAATAAATTTTGCATCATTCATTTTTAAATTGTCCCACACAATATTGTTAAGAATAGGAAATTATGATGAACAAACACAAGGCGCCAAATTGTTGTGTTCAGCTGTCAAACTTTTACACTACAATATTGCTTTAACCCAACCTCTGCTTCCATATACTTTAATAAAAAAGAATCTAAAAAATGTCTGCACTGATATTAAAAATATCCTTGAAAACAAAATAAATGAGTCATTACATTCAGAAAGTTTTCCAGGGAAATGCGAAGATTGCTTAGACACATACTAGAACCTTAAAAACAAATCCAGTATGGTACTTGAGTATGTACAACAATTTGAAATGTGAACTTCAATAAAAATGTTCAATAAGGCCTATTTATCAGAAAATATTTATGCCTATTAAATTCAACTCAATGACTTGCATTAGAGTATGATAGATGAATGACAGATACTTAAATAAATACCAAAATAAGAAATGAAGAAATAAAGGCTAATTTTCAAAAGATCATGCACATTTTATATCTGATGATAGGACACATTTTTTGAAGTTTAAACACCTTCAATAGAATTTGGAATCTTTCAGTGGACAAAAGTCTCCTTGAAAAATAAGCCAACCCTCCTATTTTTGATGTAAGGGTGAACGAGAAAAATGTAACCAAATATTTAAAACCATTTAAAATGTGACGATAAAACTAGTTAAAGGCTGTTTATTGTACTATCTAGCAGTCCACTTGAAATGGGCAAAACATGTCCAAGATTCCTTCTATCATTCAAATGCTATTATTATTTTGGTAACATTTTGTTTCTTTAGTGTAACCTAGATCTACTTAAGTATTATCAGTTACCTCCAGTGACAAGACACTGTACAATGTGTGTTTTCTTGGGTACTAGAATACTTTTGTACAAAATTTTTTTTAAGCATGAAAGCGGAAGCTATATAGTTAAGGTTAAAAGAGTCACATGCTAATGCTGGGTTTTCATATTTTGAAAAATAAAAATTGTTAAAATATTTATTTCAAAATTTTTAAAAAAAAGGAACACAAAGCCTTTTAAAATAAAACAACCTTGTAACTGTAGTTAATTTTTTCTGGATACTGAATCTATTCCACAGAAGAAAAACTTTGCAATGCTGATTTATTTTTCTTAAATTTGTTTGTTTAATTGGTATAAGAGCATAGGAAACATTCTGAGTATTCTTAAATATTTCAATATGAAAGAAATTTTTTTAGCAACATGAAAACTTAATATAAACCAACAGAAATAAAATCAATAAAGGAAGAAGTCTGAAAAAAGTTTGGAAGTAAATTAAATGCTAACTGATTTTTTCTTCTTCAAAACATTTACATTTATATCAAAGAATAGGGAGTGAATGGCAGAAAAGATAAAATGATAACATGTGATTACACTAAAACACAAAACAAATATGACATTTGACAATTAACTACTGCAATTATTTACACAAATTACAATGGTAAATTTAAAAAAAAAAACCACAAAAAAATAATAACGTGTCCGTAGCACAATGATTCTCTCTGCCCTCATCTTTTCTTGAATGAGAGGTGATAGCAGAAAATAGTAACAACACTGGCAGAATGTATCATCTATGTAATGAACATGCAAAAGAGAAATTAAAACGAATTTAAAAAAAAGACAAAGACATAGAAAATAATAAGAGAATGGCAACAGCAGATGTTTAATTATCAGATTAAAACATATTCGTCTGAAGTCAATAATGTTGGCCAAGTTTCAGGGTAATTCATGAAAAACTGAGAACTGACTGCACATACAGAAATTATCCTATATGGCATCTACAGTTAACACAAAACTGGGATAACTATGGAAAATGTATCAGAGTACCATGACAGACTTATGTCAATGTTGGCCTTGTGTCAATAATGCCTGCCAGATCAATTCACATAAAGCTGTGGGACTACATGCAGACACGAGAATATTCATATATATATATATATATATATATATATATATATATATATATATATATATATATATATATATATCTAGTATATGTAAATTTCACCAAAAAGAGGTTTAACTCTAAATAAATGGGCAACATCAAAACTATATTTGCATTCCAGCCTAATCTCAACAATGTCTGCCAAATTTCAGGGCAATTCACTCGGACTAGTTGCACACACAAGAAGTATCGTATACCGTATATATTTTTTACACAAATCTGCTGTAACACTGGTTAAACTAGTCACAATGATATCAGAATGTCGACTCCTTGTCAATAATATCTCCAAATTTCAGGACAGTCTGTGGAAAGATGCAGCAGTAGTTGCACACACAAGAATTGCAGGACATGCACATGTATATAATTACATCCATCAGTGCTGTGAAAAAACAGCTAACCAACCAACCAAGGGGATGGATTGGACAACCCTAACATTATATGCCCCTAGTATATTCATGGTGTTGGCATAAAAAAGTAAACATTTTGATAATGAAATGTCATTACTGGTACTTTTTTTGGACTAGAGAAAAAATCTTTTTTTCATATTTCATGTAGGAAATGCAGCAAAAATTGTAGCACAATCTCATCTGCCTTAGCAAAAGGCCTGAAGATTAATTTTCTAATAAAATGAAATACATCTAGACATACACACAGATGGCATAAACCAATGCCTTTCATCTCTATGCAATGCTGTAGGGGTACATGTTTAGGGGACAATGCTAAATAACTATACTACATTCATAATTTTCCTTCCCCATTTAAGCACCATGCAAATTTCGACAGCCATTCCATCAGTTTTGATTATACCTGTGGAGAATCTAGGTTTCCTTGGGAACCAGATTCTGATGCTGGTGAAGTGACCTCCCCCTGGTAACTGGTACCTGACAGCCACTGAAAACAAAATCAATTTAAAATTGTCAATAAATGGTAAATAGTTTGTTATTAAATAACATTGCTGATCTGACAGCTAATACAAACATCGCTCATATTAATGATCCCACATATATGTTTAGTTTACAGTAAAGATGATCACATGTGAAATTTTGATATTTTTACATAATTAAGGATTCAAACACTCAAAAATTAATTCCACGTTTATAGGTGGGTGTTCATTTTCTTCTTTTACTCATAGCTGAATATCCATCCAATGTGGGAAAAAGTACCATCACTAATTATCAATAACATACTATGGTTTCGTTTATTTTCATGGGTCTCAATGCTTACGATTTTGTAAAAAAGACATACATATTTGTGGGTACTTAAATCCATGGATTTGCCCATCAAAGTTTGCATATTTTTGTAGGCATTTTTTTGGATTCATCTCTTCAAAAACCCAAAATAAAGAATTCCAAAGAATAAAACTATGCAAACAACAAACTGTGGTCACTTGAATGGTTCAAACAATACTACCATCTGTATGAGCACAAATCAAATGCCTATAAAGATCAATCACTTACAGCATTTTCATCCGAGTGCTCAACATCAAATAGAGCCAATGCAGTCAACAAAACTAAGCCAACTCTTATTAACACCACTGTCCATAAACCTGCACCATCAGAAATTTACGATGATCATGGCATTAACACTGTGGCTTTAGAATCTTAAAATTCAACTTAGAGCCCCCTCTGTTAGGATAATTTCACCATTCCACACTGTGAACCAAACACATGACCAGTTGCCCCTTGCTCAATGCAGTTATCAGGTAGTGGCAATATTTGATGTATTCAAAGCCCATCAAAGTGCAAAGATTTTAACTAATTTGACAATGAAATCATACCTTCTTGTGCCTGTTCATGTAGAGACCAACTTCAACCACTAGACTCAGTAATAAATAAGACTATAACGACTTCAACCACTCGACTCAGTAATAAGTAGGACTACAAATACTTCAACCACTAGACTCAGTAATAAGTAAGACTACAAAGAAGAATTAACACAACTGGTATGACTGAAAAGAGATGTGTCACTTGTGAACAATCAGTGTACTGTGTTAGAGGACCTTGTAACTTCATCATCAACCAATTCATGCTTACAGCTCACACAAATATGCATTTTTCTTGTTGTCTGTTTTGGCTTAATGCCAATTTCAGCACATGATAGGCTATACATTGTGGCCAGTACAACCAGTGGAAGAAGAGCCCATGAAACCCCAGGAAGAACCAATGACCCATGGGAAGCTGCTGGTGAGCTTTCTCACACTGGCCGAGTCCAGGACTTGAACCCATGTGGACAGAGGTGACATGGCAGTGATCATTAAAACCAAGCTCTTCAGACCACTTAGCCATCAGTGGTCCCCAAAAATGTGTAAAAGGATCAAACCTAATTATTAGTGGATTTAAGTATGCTGGACTTGTCTAATTCAACAATTTTGGGGATTATTTATCTGGCGAACATTTGTGTGTACCTGGAGACTGGTTTGACCCTAAGTAAATTTAGTGGTTTTCTCTGAAAAAAAAGTCCCAGTGAAGTGTGAGCCTCAATACTGTACCATAGTCAGGGAATGCACATCATGTTTAATTAGTAACTGTACAACAATTACAGTCTTGTTCATTTGGATTAAACATGTACAGATAAAATTAGACATGCTTTTAGGAGGATTTAAAGTTTTTGATGATCATTCACTTGAATCAAGTATCAATCTGAATCAGTATTAAATCTAATTTTCCTATACTAATGTCATTAACTAGTCTTTCTTTCATTTTAGTAATACGAGTGCTTAAATAAATCTTGCTTTTTCTTGTTTCTCTCTATCCTTATCAACTTATGTCACAATATATCAGTTTAAGGCACTGAGTGGAAATGCCAGTTACCAGATACTGCATACATAAATGTGCATTGAAACAATATAAAATGCTTTATAATTTTTTTGTATGGGGTTAAACAAATAAAACACACACACTTTAAAGCTAATATCTGTTTACCAGATTACAGTAATGAAGTTGATTTAATCAAATAGCTTCGCATATCGCTAAGAATGTATAAAAAAGAAAATGGAATGGGGAGCAAGGATTTCGGTATTTCACCCAGTTAATTTTTTTCTTGGGTCCAAAAATTTATGGTTTAGGGCCAGAATAAAATCCATGGAAATTGGTGCCCCAAGAAAATTTGTGAAACCATAGTATAAGATGAATCAGTATTTAAAAATTCATAAAAATTGCATGGGTTGAACATCACAGACTGCTCTCATCAAAATCATAGCGAAAAGGCAAGTTGTGAGCAAATTGTTTCAGAATGACAAAATTAATGAAATCACACTGGTTTTCCACAACCCTGATCAGCCAATAAATAATGCAATGGCAGATCTTGGTCTGTTGTTTTTTTCTTCTGCTTACAATACTCCCAACAAAATGCATTGCTATACTTTTAAGTCATTATGCCTTAGTATTCTATGATGATGTAAAGTAGAGCTGTAATGATTACTTGGATAACCACTGACAGTCAAGTATTAGCAATTACCTGGATAATGACTGATGAACCAGTATTAGTAACTGGTTACATAATTTCCTCACCAGTAACATTGTAAGTAATTATGAAATTTCTGCTCATACTTTATGAAACATCCGAGTAGCCATTTTGGGAATTTTAACATTATAAACTTTTGAACTCAATTCCCCATGATGAGCTGTATATGTGAAGCTATGATTTTCATGCCATGGATATACCTTTCACGCCAATCCCTTCCTATACTTAATCATATCTGTGATTAATGGATTAATGACTGAGATACCTGAATGATATTACTTATATAATATTTGAGTGTGTGTGTGATTTGGATTTTTAACGTAGCTGTAACAATTTTTCAGTCATAACGCTACAATATCTGCAGTGTGGCAGTTTATAGTGATGTCTAGCACTGGGGCATCATGCCACAGACATGTAGCATGATGTCCCATCCAGTTACATTATCCTGACACCAGCCGACCAGTCCTAACACTAACCTCTTAATATTGAGCGCCTAGCGAGGCAGCTGTTAATACCATTTTTATAGGTCTTAGATATGAATCGGCCCGGTTTCGAACCCACGACCTATTGCATCTGAGGCGGACACACTAACCACTAGGCCACAGCAGCGGTCTGCCAATGAGGCCAAATCCAACAGTGAAGATGGTGCAACTACATCCTGAACCAGCATGACGGCATGAAGCATGTTGTGTCTGCCTCATAAAACAGACTAGCAGATACATGAACAACTGCTATATTCTTGTCAAGTGCCGTGAGATCAGCGCTGAAGGCGTCTTTTGTCTTAAGTCTAGCCAATTGGGGAAGGAACCAGAAGGATGGTGTCTCTTCCTCATCATCGAGATCTACCAATTCTATAGCATTATGGTCCTGAGTAGTGGCAGGGGGTGGATGGCATTCTGAAGTAGTCAACACCCTATAAATGTCCTCAATGGCAGCTTGAATGCTGTACTTCAGTCCATTCCAACATCGTATCTGATGTGAAGTATGGTTGATCTGAAGGAGTTTCCTCACTAACTGCATGTTGAGGCCCAGACTGGGTTTAACTGCGTAACTGCAGTTCTGGAGAAGACATACTAGGTGGCATGAAGACTCAATTCCATCCCTATGAAAATGTCACTACTCTCTCTTGTGGACGAGCAATGAATATATGGAAGTCTGGCACTGCCAACTGGATTGCCCTAGGATTGGTCAGCCTGAACGCTGGCAGTATACAAGATGGTCTGGCTATCACTTGTACCAGCTGCTTCAAGGGCCTGGATGGACAGATTTTTCATTGAAACCTCTATCACAGTAAGGGTATTTTGGAGATGGTACATTTAGATTTATGGATCTATCAGTAAGATCCCATTAATTCATAGCTGACAGGACTGATTCAACTAACAGGTCTCCATGTTGGAACACACACAGACTCAATACTCAACATTACTAACAAAGTAATCTAAAAATGACAATGTCACATTAGAAACTTATGGTCTATGCTTAGAGGCTATGCATTCATATATTTAGTTGACCTTTCTACTGAAATAACACATAGAAGGAGAAAACAAGCATAAGTTAGCAATGCAGCAAGCAAATAACTTGCTAAGAAAAACTCCATTAAAAAATGGAGCAAGTGAAAAAAGAACACAAAAATGGTTTGGATTGTCAGAGAATAAACTGTACAATGTTACTGGTACAGCAGTAAAGCTAAAAACAAGCAACACCTGGTGATGGCAAGGGTAGATAATGGACAAAAGTTATTGCCCATTGTTTCCGAATCTCCTGGAGTATGGAAATTCGATAGGTGGCAACCTGATTATTCTTGGAGATTTTAACTTTCACTTTGACTGTCCTGGAAACCCATGCACATCGAAACTCCTAGATTCCATTCACGTTTTCAACCTCAAACAGTCAGTTAGCCAACCCACCCATAAACATGGTCACATATTAGACTGGATTCTTTACAGACCTGATGATAATATTCTTCAGTCCTCCCTGGTGTCCCACGAACTTTCATCAGATCACCTCTGCATTATATGCCATCTTGACGTATCAGTCCCTAATCCTCCACCTTTATTCGCTACTAAGAGAAACCTCCGTATGATAAACAGAACCAAACTAATGCATGACATCCAAGCAAACCTAACAACTAGCTTACCCACTACAGCAGAACAACTTGATAACTGCCTGCGTTCATTGCTCGACAAACATGCCCCAGCAACCAAGTGCAGAGTAGCAATTCAGAAGTGTTCTCCGTGGTATAGCAGTGTTAGGGACCAGCTTCGCACTGCTAAAAGAGACCGCCGTAAAGCTGAGAGGCTTTGGCTTTCCACCAGACTCACTATTCATAAGCAGATCTATGATGCCGCTAAGAAGAATGTCACAAACATAGTCCATACAGCTAAATCAGCCCACTACAGTACTAAAATCATGGAAAGTTCCAGCTGCAAAGAGCTATTTGAGATTACTAACAAGCTGATGTCAAGGAACAAATGTACACCACTTCCAGCTACCTTCTCTCTAGTCGACCTTCCGGACCTGTTTGCAAATTTCTTCCGTGACAAAGTACAAACCATCAGAGATAAACTTGACAACACAATTTCAGTTGACTCGTCGTCACCATACAGTTGCGATACAGAATTTCAGCGGCAACCGTTAGCAGCATTTGAACCTGTCTCTATGGATTTAGTACGTACAATCGTGATGAAGAGTGCACCAAAGTCATGTGAACTGGATCCGATCCCGACGTCACTGCTGCTAGAGTGCTTGGATCCAATACTGCCTTCACTAACTGATGTTATTAATACCTCTCTCTCAACTGGCGAATTCCCATCATTTTACAAAACTGCCATTGTAAAGCCTCTGCTGAAGAAACCAACACTCGACCATAATGATTTAAAGAACTACCGCCCAGTTTCTAATCTGCCATTCATGTCAAAAATCTTAGAAAAAGTTGTTCTATCCCAACTTGTATCTCATCTGAATTCAAACAGTCTTTTTAGCAATGTACAGTCTGCATATCGCCCTTGCCACAGTACTGAAACTACTCTTCTGAAAGTAGTCAATGACCTTCTCTCTGCTTTGGATGGCGGAAAGATTACAGTCCTCACTCTCCTTGACTTGTCTGCAGCATTTGACACTATAGACCATGATATATTACTTCACCGTCTCCAGCATGTATTTGGCATTCATGATACGGCCTTACTATGGTTCAAGTCCTACTTGGTCAACAGGACACAAATTGTGTCCGCAAATGGAAAACACTCCAGCCCAGTTGAACTATGCTGTGGTGTTCCACAGGGGTCTGTTCTTGGACCTGTTCTCTTCATTCTATACACTCAGCCACTCTCAAGTGTCATAGATCATCATCCAGTGTCTCACCAATTGTATGCTGATGACACCCAAATATACAAATCTAGCCATCCAGCTGAAGTTGAAGCTACCATCCAAGGCGTAGAGAGGTGCATTTCCGATGTGAAATCATGGATGACATGTAACAAGCTGCAGATGAATGATGATAAAACTGAAGCCATCCTGATTACAACACAAAGACTTTCTCATTCACATCCTTTACCTCAGACAATAAATATCAGCAACACCAACATTAAATTCACACAGTCAGTACGAAACCTCGGTGTCACTCTTGACAGTACTCTCTCATTGCACCAACATGTCATGAACATATGCAAGGCTGCATATCTTGAGCTGAGACGAATCAGCTCCATTCGCAAGTATCTTTCAGTTGATGCCACTAAAACACTTGTGTGTTCCTTAGTACTTTCAAGACTGGACTATTGTAACTCAATTCTGTCTGGTTCGTCTCAATATCTACTTCAGAAACTTCAAAAAGTTCAAAACACAGCTGCTCGGATCATCCTTAGAGTACCACGATCAGAGCACGCCTCTCCCCTGCTCTGTACCCTACACTGGCTATCCATACGATCCAGAATTAAACACAAAATTTGTTCTCTGTGCTACATTTCACTGACGGGCTCCAGTCCAACATACCTATCTGACCTCACCCATGTGTACACACCTGCAAGATACTTACGCTCCTCTTCTGACACTCGTATTCTCATTATTCCCACTATGAAAATGAAATCATATGGACAACTTCTTTTGCATACCAGGGCCCAGCAACGTGGAACGAATTGCCCACTGAACTTAGACACAAAGACACAGTGATCTCATTCAAGAGCGCTCTTAAAACTCACCTATTTCAACTGCAAGAACAGACTTAAAGACCTAATAATGTTTCCTTACCTTAAATATTTACAGCATGTTTTCTGTTTTCTACTTTCGTGGTGTTTGTTTTTATTTTTGTAATCATATCATTATATATGTTTTTTAAGTGTTGTCAAATGTTGCAAAGCGCTTAGAGCTTCTAAAGATTAGGCGCTATACAAAGTCCTCATTATTATTATTATTATTATTATTATTATTATTATTTGCGCACTTGGGCACATCTGGGTCGTTCAAGACCTCAAGTCCTAAATAGCTAGTGAAAACAGAGACTTTTTATTTAGGTCTCCTCACAATGAGTGAACAAATATTGAGTATGAGCTTGTGATGAGGTGTTTGGGTCAATGTTTTATTGTGTGGCATGAATTAACATTCTTCAGCTTGGAAAGACTTACGGATGGGTTATAGAAATGTAAAGCTAAGAAAATTATGCAAGTTTGAAATCAGAATGTTTTAGAATGTCTGGACATTGGGTGATTAAACAAAAAATGATCTTAGTATTTGCTTATTTAGAAACTCTTCAGATGACAATGACTGTTGTCTTGACTTCCTCAAAAACAAAGGAAAATAAGACCTCAAGCCAGACCGACGTATATGTTGTTTGATTTGCTCTGTAGTTTGACATCTTGGGTGTAATGCAATCGAAATAAAAGCGGAAACATAGTTCTTCACTTTAGTGTTTTAGACTGTTTTGATATTGTTAAGCTTCAGCTTTGAAAGCCTTTTGATGTTGGAGGCAAGAATGTTATTCGCAAAATGTGCAAATAAAGTAATGGTTTCAAAGATATTTGAACGAAAACGACTGCCTTTAAAGAATTTTTACTTTAATATTTTACATACGAACGATTATATATATATATATATATATATATATATATATATATATATATATATATATATATATATATATATATATATATATATATATATATCAGCGCTATAAATATCTTAACTGACGGCTTAAAGAATTTAACAAGCTGGTCTCTTCTCCAGCTTCATCACGATGCAGTAAAAGTACTAATACGTGTCTGCAAGAGGTACTTGCTGTAATCGTTACACACAAGTTTATTCTACACATTATCAAATCATTGAAATAATTGTGATTTTGATATTGAATTTTACATATTCGCTCCATCAGCTAAGTTGCTCTTCTCTTTATTTCAGGTTTCATCAAGGACTCGTACAGTGTTTGTTACGACGAAATCGGGCGCTTCAAAACCACAAGCCCCTTCCACAATGCTTTATGTTTTTTTTTTACCTCAGTCACCTTCTCAGATAGATGTCACGTACAAGCTCTTCACTCGTCGAAATCCAGACAGACCTCAGATTCTGACGAAAGCTGCGGATGTCATCCGGAGTTCCAATTTTGATGGAAGCAAAGATACCAAATTTACAATCCATGGTTACAAACATAGCACGTCAAATCGATGGGATATCAACATGAAGGATGAAATCTTTACACGGGCAAGCTAGTGTCCTATATCTGTCTGCCTCTCTGTATGTATGTATGTATGTATGTATGTATGTATGTATGTGTGTGTATGTGTCTGTGTATGTATGTATGTATGCACGTATGTATGTATGTATGTATGTATGTATGTGTGTGTATGTGTCTGTGTATGTATGTATGTATACACGTATGTATGTATGTATGATTGTATGTGGTATTGTCACAAATGCTGAGTGGATTATAGTGCTGGAGATTTGAAAGTGAGAACTAGGCGACGGTTGCTGTTATTTTTGGAGAGGGTTTGATTCACGCCTGGAACGAATATTAAGTCTTTAACCCATTTAATGATAGATCCCTTGCAACGATATTTTTGCAGATTTTATATAAGAGTTGATTAAGTAAATAAAAGATTTCTTTGTGCTACCTTCATATAAACACTTAAAATAAATAAATTACTCTTCGACGTATTTCACTGATTGTCATTTATTGTTCTCAGGGCTCAAGGACTGATAAATCAAGTTAAAAAAGAATCGCTCTATGTATTCATGTTTTCATGAGAAAACTGAATGTTTCTAAATAAATATCTTTACAAAAGCTGGAAAATAAGATATATGGAAAGAGTTTGTCAACACAGAAAGAAAGCCAAATCAAATGTAAGTCTGAAAATGATTTCACCAAACAGCAAAAGCGTTCCACTTAGCTACCGGGTTCTATACTTTTATCGACGGCAGCCTATTGAAGAAATTTTCTTCAGCAGGGAAATAAAAAAGTATATCGAACCTCAAAAACATCAGTCCTCTCTAAACAATACTCCTGAAAATCGTGTAATAATTGAAAGTCTGCTTTAAGTCTGCTTTTAAGTCCCCACCAGCTACAGTGAAAAAAAAAAATGGTCTACACTATATCTGAACTTGGGAAATAGTAAATAGCCACACACCTATAAAAAAAATAAACATGCAATGATAAAGAATGAAGATAAATTGCCTTTACATATCATTATGCTAATTTTGTATCGGGTAATTCAAATGGTTCTATGAACTCCACCATGTTCTCAGGCAACGTACACAAACCTTAACTCAGACACAGCTTTCTGATCTTTAGTAAATTTAGCTTCAATAGAGTAGAATAACCAACACTTTGTTTCATCATTAGTTTAGTTCTTTTTTCTCAACCTTTGGTAAAAGCTGAAGTCTCAGAATACTGTAAAGTATTTTGCGTTAGTCTCGAGTCGAAACTAAGATTTTGTTTTGTTCAGAGTAATATTAGTTCTGGTTCTGAACAGCACCAATCCGTGGGCCTATACTTTTTATTGTCATCCAATATTCCGGCCAGAATCAAGTTTTCGAGCCTCGATTACTGTAGGTGAGAGTTCTATAAACAATATTAACATACGAAATCTCCCATCATTTAATTATTGGGTCAAGGGTGCAAGGGAAGCAAACTATTCTCAAGTTGCGGAAACACACGTGGAGTAGGGGCACTACTGTCTGTGTTCATGAAAACACTTAACAGGGTAGCAAATGGAAACTATTTTAAGAGAATGCATCTTATTGGACACAGTCTGGGGGCACACGTGGCTGTATATGTAGGAGAGAGAATCTCGGGAACAGGAATAATTACTGGTTGGTTTCATAATGTCTGAACTACTTGCTTTAATTATACTTTGAAGCACCTTATTTCTTGTAAATTAGCTTCACGATTGAAATCCGTAATGTGATTGATAAATTAATGAATGAAATGGTTTTATTTATTTATATATGTGAAAAGGGCTTAAAACACGACCCTGCTTTTTTCCCAAAAAATGTACTTCACATGAATTATCGCGTTGCTTTTACTGTTAGTAAAATAGATTTCGTTTAATGGGTTATTCTTTCAAAATAATCGAAAAACCTTGGAACAATTAATTACCACTAAAAACAACCGCAAGAGGTCATTGCTGCTGACTATAGTAATACTCCGCCTTATTTTACAATTACATTTTGATACTGCAAAATACATTTACCCCATATATAACAAATGACTTTCGCACACAAATGAAGTCTCGCAAGAGACTTACGATCATAAAGTTTTTAGTTGAACATCACCCTCTGTATGTTGTCAAAGAAATCATTATGTAATTTAGAAGATCACCATACTTTCGATCATAAACACAAATCGATAATCAATCTAAAGACCAATATGTTTGGATTGGACCTACCACGTTCCTAAGTACAAATTAGAGATCTAATTTGTAGGCTTGGACCCTGCTGGACCGTTATTTGAAGGCACACATCCAATGGTTCGACTCGATTCTACTGACGCCTATCTTGTTGACGTCATACATACGAATCGTAATCATCTGGATTTCTGTATTTGGTTACACATTCTACTGACAGCGTTTACTTCAGGATCGAAATATTATTAAGTGAAACATGAAAAATGATTCTTATAGCAGTGTTAGAAATATAAACTTATAGCAATGGAAGGGGCCTGTTCCTGAATTATTAAGTTACTCATGTGTTTCTGCCATCTTTATTATTTAGGTAACGTTTTACTAGCATCCGACTCCTCTTGTTTTCTTTATTTGAATGTTCAGGCTTCGGTATTAAGTCTTCTGTTGGTCACGTGGACTTCTTTCCAAATGGTGGACAAAATCAACCTGGATGCCAGGCAACGTACTCAGATTTGCTTGGCAAACTCATCGGGGGTGAATTTACAGGTAAGAAATTCTTCTGTACAAGACTGTAAATGTAACAAAAGATTTATCCTGTTATCCATCATATACACTTTGAAGTAGTCTTTCTCCATTTTATATACTGTATGACAGAAAACTGGAAAACATTTGAATGTCAACTTATAAAATCGACATCTCACCTCCGAATAGAAATATAAACTGCTTATATAACTGAATAAACATTAACCTGATTGGCTTCTAGCATTGCAACCACTACTCCTACTGCCCTTGTTATAATTGTGTCCTCTTCATTCCTCTCTAGAACTTTTCTTAAATATTTGCACAGTACGAATTGACGTAATTTCATTCCTTGGGTTTGGTTGCGATTGCTTACCAATGCTTATTTCCCCAGTATACATGGATCATGATGAATTAGATAAGAAATAGTTACAGCTTAGGTTCAAAGGGTGAATAGTTTAGCTTAACAAAGTAAATGTATGAGCACTGCAGCAAGGGACGATATCTTCTGTTTGGATTCTTGTAGTTTAACATACGTACGAATCGGGTAAAAAGCCAAACATCGAGGTCACAGATTTGATTAGTCGTGCATTAATAAAGACGCGGCGACATTGTTGCAGACTAAGCAATAACTTGACTCCTATTACCATTATTTATTAAGCATACGCTTGGTGAGAGTATATATAATTCTCGGCATTTCACGATTATTCCGTAAATATTAGCACTGGTAGTAAAGGGCAATAAAATATGTTGCTACTGTTACGTGTAGGCTCGTACAAATGTAACAAAAGAAAAGAGTGAAGTCAACAAGCTTTTTAAATTTAACAAAAATGATTTATTTCTCTAGAAAACAAGATAAAAATATGAAATAGGACTTACGGTTTGTGAATATAATCCAAAAATTAATCCTAAAGTTGAAAAATATAAGTCCTATCACTAAACAGTTCAAATTGAATCCAGGTTCGAATCTCAATTAAATTCCAATATTGAGGTGATGACCTCAGATTAGGTAGTTGTACTGATGGTAACAGATCCTCGATTGAACCACAGTTTATAATGTTTCCGTTTAGAATTCCAGAATAAATTTCCACTGAATTTCTTTGTCCCCGAGCTTTCATTAAAAAATACACTGCTTAGTCTTCTAGAGAATAAATTATTAAATTCCAAAAAACAGATGAACTTCAAAAACAATCTGGCTTCAACAATAAAACATCTTGTGCTCTGACTGGACTAATCTACTACCAATTGGCTCTTTTAAGTCTTGATTTTAGATCACATGGTAGCTCTCGTGATGGATTACGTGACCACTAATTTGAACATCGCATTAAAAAAAAGGATAATAAGCACGCACGCCTTAAAATACTTAGTGAATCTTATTATAAGATTCAATAAAAAAGTTGTTTACAAATTAGAGCCATCACACAATCAGAAAATGACCTTGGTAATAGCCAATCGTTTCATCTTGATGTTTACAAGATCTATGAACCAGAGTGAGCTAAAAATAGTGCTGAAGACATCGTTATAATCTAATCGGGGTCAAGCCAATTTATGGAAAAGAGATTCAAATCCAATGAAAATTATCATTACAATAAAATGCAATGAAACAAACAAAAAATAAAATAAAAAAGAATTTAAAACTAACACACAAGCAATTTAATTACATATTTGTAACACTACGCCTTTGTTTTTCACTAAGATTTTGTGAAAGGGTTCTTTACTTTAGATTTATTATTGCTTCATGAAAAATATTAACGACCCGCTTGATGAGCAGGAAAGATTCAGTTCAGCCATACGTTTGATTGGAAAAGGTTTTATTTTGGATACTTTGAAAGAAATATTACGAAAAATGTATGCTCTTAATATCTGTGCTCGATAATTTCAACCCGTTCATTTATTCATGTACACTGAATCATTAGTTGTTATTTGGTCTTCAGAAATAGAGAACAGCTTTGCATGCAGTCATGAGAGTACTGGCGCTGTTCACAGAATCTATCAACTCTAAATGTAAGTTCCTGTCATTCCCGTGCGAAAATTGCATGACGTGCGATAGTGAATGTGTTATTATGGGTTACAACGAGACCGAGGGATACCCCAGGCGAGACCAGTTCCTTTATACGGAATCTTATGAACCATTTTGCAGTGAGTACCTTCCTAGACAATAAGGAATGAAACCCTTGACTAGGTGAAACGTGCTTAGCATAGCCTACGTCTACTTTCTTATTTGAATTTTTTAAATTCTTTATGAATGAATTAGCACATTCCAAGTACAAAAATCCCTATACAGCTTTTCTCTAATTGAGAGCAAATTAGATGTAAAAAGTAATACCAAATTTACTAAATTGTTTTTCCATACATTGATCTCTTTCATTATATCGTATGGTTTAAACTTCAAGCCGATTACAGTTGCAAACTGCCCATAGGGACAAGCAGCAAAACAAGTAAATGCAAAAATAAAATAAAAGCAACACAAAACAAACTCAGTTTAGTTTCTTTTCCGAACTTGCCGCAGAAAGCTTTTCTGCGAGCTTGTGAATTCAATAGTATGTAAAATATAGAAGTAAGATTTTCTTATCGTGCACATTTAGTCTTTAACGTCGCAATTATCGCTGACACTCGAATCGTTATAAAGTCCTTCAAGTTGTCTCATTTTACTTTTGTTGCGACTCTGTGGTCATAAACTAACAGAAAGGAGCACAAGCCAGCACGTTTTGTAAAATAAATACTTGAATTAGCAATGTTATAAAATAAAAATTTAAAAGGAACCTACAGTATTATGAATTAAACCCAAATTAATCCTAAAACAATTCCAGACACAACCTAAAGTATCAAATATTCCGAATTCCAGATCCTCGAATGTACTGGTATGCGAAGAGTCCTGATTTATCACAATGACATTGTCAACAATTACTGTGAATACATTCGCAATACTCTCAGAATATATTTCAGTCCAATGAGCACTTTGCATCTCCAGTGAATAATCCATAGAAATGTTTCCTCTCAAATAATATTTACACACAAAATGAAATGCATCTGTACACTGATGATACAACAAGAACATAAGAAATAATGAAAATACTTGTCCGTCTCAACGTTCTTGTGCACAAGCGTAATGGGTGAAAACGCAGTTTGCTCCTACTTACTACGCGACATTCTGCAAATATCCCAGATCGTAAACGAACTCACCTGACCTAACCCAATGGGAAACGACCTAATTATTCTTAGAACCCACCTCACCGATCTATGCAATGGGACCAAGAGCAAATTTGTAAGCACGGTTATTTATATAACCTACCCAATCAACAGGCACTCTAAATATCTTAAAATAAAATCTATACCCGTGTACAAAAATATCACCACATAATCACTACAACTCACAGCCATGAACAAAATGTACAAATATAGATGTATCTAACACTTAAATATTGATCGACGTCTGCAGCGTTATGTGTTATGTTTTTGTCAAGTCCATCCATTCTTCAACTGTTTTCTTTGTGTAATTTCATTTTTCTTTGTAACAGGATAGGAACAGAATGGACCTTGGATGAAGTGAAAACACCAAACACAATGTATGTGAACAAAAAAGAAATTTATGAAATGAAGTATTTGAGTTTAAAAACTCAAAATGAACATTAATGTAACAATAATGTAACATTTAAATTAAAAAATACAACAACAAATAAACACGTAGACCCTAATAGTGATTTTTCTTTACACACTATAACAATTGAATCTTCTATGCTGCCAGTCCTGCTAGAAACAAGCCAAACTGGCCATTGTGTTATACTGAATAAAAATTATTAATAATAAAATATGTACATCTGATAAATGATAACCAACACAAAAAAATACACCAAACAAGTAAAATAACTACTATCAAATTTCTACGTCAATGTAAAGACCTCAACAACTACATCAAACCGACTATTTTCCATACCAAAAGACTATAGTATACCAGAAACATCAAAGATACAAGATAAAACGATATATCCATATGAAACAGTTAGAATATGGATGCAGTTACAAACTGAACTTCTTAAAGGAAACCACTTAAACCTCTGGCTGTAGTAACTTATCTAATGTAGACAACTCCTGACAAGATCTCGGTGATTACTATGCCTGTACATAACAATATGCTTCCGATAATTATTAAAAAAACCGTTTTAAGATCTAAAGGCAAAGTACCCGTGCAAATCATGAAGTATCGGCATCTCGCTGCGATCGAACTACAACGAGATGCATGCATTATCCTCGCATCACTAGTGAAGGTAATAAATATAAAACTAGGTAACGCTGTACGAGTCAACACAATCAATGACACAAACTCGTTCTAAGACATTACCAATTTATTTTCTTCCCTTATTCCGTGACATGCTTCATTGCATCCACCAATCTTTGCACTATTGAAGGCAAAGAACCCTATCGACTTTAAAGGTTAAAGCTTGAAATCACTTGGATTGCAAGGATTCCGCTTCATTTACTTTTGCCGGTGAATTGCCATACAGACAGCAAAATGCTTTAAATGAATTGATCAAAGGGTCAGTAATCACCTCACCGTGAGCGACCCTTGCAGAATTATGTGCATTGATTTGGGGGTCCGAATCACAGATTTCAATGCCACCATGACGGGAGAAAGTAATAGTCTACTCAATCAATCAACCATAACGTAACGAAACATTATTTTGACCCATAACAACATAGGCGTACTATTACAGTGTCAACTATCATTGTTTAAGGAATCGGAACCTATCAAGTTAAAAATCTAAATTAAGTCTGAATGAAAAATATTATGACTGAATGAAAGACATTAAATTGATGAAAAAGAGTAAATACTTCTGACCTTGTGAAATGAGTGCATGAAGAATAATCTCAATGTTAACATGATTTTTGTGTTTAAAATTTCAGTTCCATGATGAATACAATATGTGCAGATTCGATGAATGTACGATGGGTTGATTAATGCACAACGGAAAACAAGCAGTAAATGCCCAGTGCATGATGCTAATTTATTTGTAAGGTTGATTCAAATAAACATCTATTGAATAGTTTAAAGCAAATATTGTTTTTGTTGAATTGTCGATAATTATATCCTAGGACAAATATAGCTTGTAACCCGAAGACAATTTTTCTTAGAACTCAGCTATCGATGTTAATGTGCACAATATCGATAGTTGACACAAAGAAAATTGTAATTGTGTCATAAAATGATAACATGTTAAATAAAGCATGAAAAGCTAAGTTTGTATACAAGGAAGAAGGAATCTATCACTTAATATATCAACATATTAGCTAAAATTTGTTTCCACGATTCAAAGAAATTTTGAAGAAGTTTGTTCATGATTCATCAGAATCAGTTCATGTATTGATTACCTGGTACAGACTTCAGCCAATTTACTTTGTAAACATTTGCATAAAATGGGAATCATACGTTTTGGACGTTTCATGTACACCACCTAGAAATAAATATGAGGAGTATTGAAAGGTCGATTATGGCAATCCCCATTAATTAGTATCACTTCTGTTTAGATATTTAGGAATAGTCATGGCCTTATAGGCAGACTTTCTAAATCATTATTAGAACAACTATGTAACTGAAAGAAGTAGAACCAGCAAGTTTTGTCAAACTTAACAAATATATTATTTGTCAAACCTATCAAATTAACATTTGGTGGGAATTTAAAGTATTATGAAAATAAAGTCAAAAATAGTCCTAAAAAGTTCTATACAAGTCCCGAATAATATAATGTTCCGAATGAATTCCAGATCAACGAATGAACTGGTCTGCCAACAGTCCTGATGTATCACAATGGCATTGTTTGCAACTCCTTTGCATCAATTGCCATTAGCTCCAGAATTTTATTTTAGTCCAATGGGCACTTCGTGATTCCAGTGACTAATCCAAACAAACGTATGCTCTCAAATTATATCTAAAGACAACATTAAACAAATTTTCAGACTGATATTAACCGTCTGACCTGCATAATGGATCTGCAAGAAATTGCACGTTCCAATGATACGGATCAATCAAAAGGCAACACATCAATACAGTAATAGTCAAGATGAGCAAACTCAAAACAACATTCCCATATTGCATTACAAACCATTTATTGATCTAAAACAATTTCTAAAGGGCACGATTAGAATCAGTTATAAAAATATTATGGAAGAAATAAAGAGACTGAGGAGATATATTGGTCGTTTGAATGATATGATCCAAAATAAGGACGAGAAAACTAAACTACTCGAATGTAGCATTGACACGTTAATGAAGTCTGAACTGCATTTGGAGGCAGAACTACATGCAACGATAGGAGTGATAAAGAATCAGGGAATGGTAATCGAAAAGATACAAGCCATAAACGAGAAGCAAATTGAAACCGTAATTGCACGCATTCGTGGAATTCAGTTTCAACTTACAAACTTTATACAGCTGTCTTGCTCGTATGCAAATATGACCAGTTCTTCCTCCCTAAATATCAGTATAGCAAGTACAGCAAATACAACGAATAAAACTGTAATCGATAATCAACATCAAGAGTGTCGCAGTCAAAATATGTCATATGAATCGTACGAATAATGTATCTAAACGACTCAGATGCGATTCAGTGACATGACATTCGGCTGAGTGAAGAGAAGTCTGAAAACAACAAATTAATGTTGTTTTCTCGAATTACGGCTGATTATGGCTCAGAGGACCTAAATCATGTAATATGCAGACAGGAGCACAATCGAAGAGTTAAAATTACAAATATTCGAATACTAAAATGTGCTTAAATGACAGCGACGAAACTTACTGATCCAGTGTAACAGCCAATCCCCCCCCCCCCGCTAAAGGTTTCCCCTGGGACACAATCAGCTTGCTGATTCTTTTGCCCTCTAGTTATTTCTGCAGTACTTTACAAAAGGAGTTTTGCCCAAGTTTGTCTTTGGCAGGGAATGGTATCATTGATAAACTATCCCGTGTTAACAATCTGCATGTGATTGTGTCTTTGGTTAAAATTGCATGACTACAAAGATATATTGACTCGATACCCGAAGAGCATTAGGTCATGAACACCGTTGTTTTGCTTTTTACTCCAAAATGTTGATATTGTGTGTATACTAGAGCACTGGCTATTTACATAACAATTGCACTTTATACAAGGCATGCATATATAATTTACTGCTTTTGTGACACCGGATAACAGAATGCAGACGTATCCGTAGGTGAGACAATGTACTCCCGGATTTCGAGGATTTGTCATTCTATATCGTGTTTAGAATGTATGGTCATAAACTAAGTAACCGAAAGAATGAAAACCAACAAGTTTTGTAAAACTTAATAAATAATTTAATTATAAAAGTTATGAACTGAAAATTTAAGAACTGTCAGTATTATTAATTGAATCCAAAATAATCCTAAAAGGTTCTATTCAGATCTAAAAGAATCGAATGAATTTAGGAATATCGAATGTACTGGTCTGCAAACAGTCCTCACGTATCACAATGGCATTTTCCAGACCTTCTTTGAATAATTCACACTATTCCCAGAATAATTTTTAGTCTAATGAGCACTTTGCAAATGCATTGAATAATCGTAAAACTCTTTTCTCAAATTATCTAAACACACTATTAAATATATCTGCAGACTGACATTAACTCAAGAACACATGAAATAAGAACGCCAAACAGGAATGAAATCAATTGCTCAGTCCTCACCTTATATAGGAGCATACGGCGCTAAAACAGTTTGCCACTACACACTACGTGATATTTAACAAATATCCAATAACCCATCAGACTGACCCATCCAATGAGAAATAACTGAATTCTTGATAATCATTACAATTTATAGTCATGAACAAAAATTACAAAAATTATAGATATCCATAACAATCGATAGTCACTCCGGTCTGTCAGATGAAAAACTTCGCAAACGACAGAATTGTTGCAGTTGAAATTAGTATGCGCTCTTGCAGATTATTAATGTTCTGCGTGTGGTTTCCTTCTACGAATGCCTCTTTAGGTTGTTATAAATACGTAATGGAAACTTTGGAACGCCTCTGTGATGAGTACAGTCAGAAATGTCTTGTGATTATTTGTTGTGACTTCAAAGCAGAACTGCCGGAAGACGTGGCTGCATACAATAAAAGCGATAGGGGTTATTTATTGCATTCATGTGTAAAAACTGGGTATTTTGTCTCTACATGTAGGAAACCCACCTATCGAATGCCAGGATATACATTTTGCTCATCTGTCAGCCAGCACTCGTCAGTAGTGCCAAATTATCAATATCTAAATCATTCAGATCCATTATCAGTAAGAGCACTGTTGATAGTTCCTGATCAACTCCAGGAATTGCCTTTCCAGCACAATCCATTTATTATCCACTGTAACAAAGCTTCCACAGAGCTGTTGGAGGTGTACAAAATTTAAATCAGCGAACAATTAGAATCGGTAAAACTACCTATACACGACATTGCAGATATATAATACGCCTTTGATACTGTTGCGACTGTTTTACACGATATAGCTGATAACAGTGTTCCAAAGAAAACGTTCCTGCTGCATCTAAACCTTTATTGGAAAGTTTGTAATGTGACTGAGCTGTGTAAAGAGATGCGAAGCAAACGGGCTTTATGGATATAAGGCGAATGTATGCAACATAATTCATATGCTGATGCATGCGAGCGAAGAGAAAGTTCAGAAACCAGCTAAACAAGGCAGAAGAACAATGAGATCAGAAACACTTCAACGAGTTAGAAAAAGCTGCAAAGTTTGTATGAAGGGAAGCTCTATAAATTCAATATATGCAGAACATGTCTTCTGTCATCTATGCCTATCAATCGATTAGTTCCATTTTGTGTTATGTATACAATCACTTTATCTCCTTGGAAACGTATTCTGACTATTTTAAATGTGTAATCCTTTTCCTCTCTCCAAAGTCGGAAAAAAGATTGGCTTGACATGAATACCTACAGACACATCTCAATCGTTCCCGTTTTAAAACAAAAGCCTTTGAAAAAATACTGTTGAAGATACTTACTCTATTCGGTGATAAAGAGAAGAATACTTGGTGTCGTGATACACGAATTTAAGAGTTTTGGTTTTATTAAAGCAAGATACCGTGTTTTTGTAAAATACCAACTTTAAGACTTTTTCCACGTATACGAGAAAATCCAATACTCTATGATCTTCAACAGCTCGTTGTCTGAAAAGTCTGATATTTCACTAAAAAAATTCGGTCTCTTATTCAGATATTGTTTATTTAACACTGTGCACAAGATTAATTGCAAACAGAGCCAAAATTTTGCTTTTTTTTCTGCCAAGCTCAAAACGATGAATTAACATTTGAACAAACAATAGACGCAATAGTCATATTAGACTCACACTAGCCATTCAGTCAGGACAATGATACTCTACTTTACATCCTGTTTAGTAAGAGTGGAAAATATTGCCTTTACGGATGATCTGAGATGGCAAAAATTAATGTGATGGCAGAATGATTAGAGCCAATGTACAAAGAACAAATGAACTAAAATATGTGCTGGCATCATACATGTACATTATCTTAGGTCAATAGACCCATTTCATTTAAGACTGCCATAATGTTTACAAACCATTTAGCATACCTGATCGTTGTTCCGTTTATATTTCATTTAGATGAGTGTTCTCGCTAATGGTATTATACATGTGTGTTTTCCTCTACGTTTATTATTTCTAGGGTATTTTTGTACCCCTTACTCATATATTTGCATACAGTGGGCATATATACATACGTACATACATACATACATACATACATACATGCATACATACATACATACATACATACATACATACATACATGCATGCATACATATATACATAGATACATACATAGATACATACATACATACATACATACATACATACATACATACATTCATAACTATTATGTGTGTTTAGCTTGTA
>JAECUM010001975.1:0-57647 GCA_016617855.1 Megalonaias nervosa
AGGCAAAAACTTCTTTTTTCAGCCTTCGTAGGAACCCTTAATTTTCAAAAATAAGGTCTCTACAAAGTTGTAGGGTTCACCCTCTCTGCTGCTTGAATCGGAATCTCCAATTCTCAAGAATAACAACCAGTACCAATAGAATTCTCTGCTTTCTTCAAGGAAACATCCAAAAACTTAAAAAGCAGACAGCTCTAGCAACTTGCAGACAACTAATGTAACTGATATGCAAACCATATTAGGATGAAGATCCCTTTGAGTTTGATGTTCAGATACTTGATTTGTTATTTTCTGCAAAATCGTACACAAACTCATGGATATTCCCTTACTACCTTATATAAGACAACAGACCAGACACATACACCCTCTTTCATTTGTCCAGTTAGAGATAATGGCCAACTTGTATAAATACTCATTTTTTAACTCTGACCATTGTACAGTGAAACAAACTGATACAAAATATCTGTCTTGCATGAACTCTTTTCCTTGAAATGAGCAGTTTGCAAAGTCCATCAGTTTATGTCCTTAAAACCATTTTGTTTTATCTGGTTTCCATCCATCTTTCCCTTAACATTTAAATTTATCAAAAATTTGACTTAAATTAGCTTGTTTTTTTTATACTAATATATTTCACTAAAATTGTTCAGATGTGCAACTGCATATAAAATTCAAGTGATATACCATATATACTCACTTATAAGTCAAGTCAAATTTCAAATAAAGATCTGGATCTGCCATAGCATAATGCGCTTGCAGATCAAGGTTTATGGGTTTTTTTGGTACTGGTTACTCCTAACAAACTGCACAGACCCTAATCTGCTGGCTCGTTATGTGACAGCAGATCTGGGTCTGTGCAGTTTGCGGTAGGTCTCATCTTATAAGGGACTACAAATATGGTAGTACATGTTTATAGACAGATAAAAAAATAAAGAAAAAACATGCATAAACATGTTTGCTTTGTTTATTTGGGTTTTTATCTCCATTTATTATCACTCTATTTTTACATGTTTCACCATATTCTTTCTGAGGATTGCCTTGTGTATTATATTGATCACAGGCTCCCGCTTGTGGCTTCAAGCAAGGATGAGGGACCACAGACATGGTGTTTGCAGCTCATCAACTCAAAGAGAAATACCAGGAATAGAATCTAACATGTACATGATTTGATGAAAGCCTTTGAAAGTCAGTCACAGAGGCCTTTGGAACAACATGGCAAAATTTGCTTTGTCAGCTCCAAGAGAAATACCAGGAGCAGAATCAAACATGTACATAACTTGATGAAAGCCTTTGACAGTCAGGAGCCTTGGGAAGATTATGGCAAAATATGGCTTGTCAACTCCAGGACAAATGCTAGGAATAGAACCCCAATCTATACACATTGATTGACCTGACAAAAACCTTTGACACTGTTAGATGTGGAGGCCCTTGGAAGATCATGGAAAAATTTAGTTGCCCAGAGAAATTCATGATAGTTCAGCATTGCATAATGGAATTCTCTTGGACAATGGTGAGTCATCTGAACCATTTCCAGTTACCAATGGAGTCAAGCAAGGTCGTGTGTTGGTCCCAAACCTCTTAGGTGTGTTTTCTATCATGCTTACTGATGCCTTCTGTGACTTTGACACTGTGATCAACGTTAGATACCGGACTGATGGCAATCTCTTTAATCAAAGGAGGATATGGGTAAAGACTAAGGAAGTGACTGTTTGTGATCTTCTGTTTGCTGATGACTGTTTCCTAAATGATAAATATGAGTTTGACCAGCAACATAGTATATATGGACCACTTCTCAGCTTGCAACAATTTCAGTCTCACAATCAGCATCAAGAAGACAGAGGTGATGCACCAACCCTAACCAGGAAAGCCTTTCATAAAACCTACCATCACAGCCAAACCCTCCTTGCAGTGGACAAGTTTGCCTATCTAAGTAGTACACTGTCACATGCAGTTCATATCAGTGATGAAACCAATGCCAGAATTGCTAAGCAAGTGCAGTCTTTAGTAGACTGTGCAGAGAGGTGTCAGGTTGCAAACAAAACTGAAGGTCTATGATGTCACCATGTTGCTGCCCCTGCTGTATGCATGCAAAATCTGGATGGTGTACAGACACCATGCCAAGAAGCTGAACCATTTTCACAAGGATTGCTTGAGGAAACCAATGAGGATATCATGGCAGGACAGGGTCCCATTCAGAGGTTGTCACACATGCAGACATTCCAAACATCCAGACTCTGCTGATGAATTCACAGATGAGATGGGCAGGCCAAGTTACCAAGATGTCAGAAGAGCAACTACTAAAGAAATTCTTTTATGGCATTCTGAAGGAAGGAAAGCAATCTTAGGGTCGTCAGAAGAAACACTTCAACAATTCCCTCAAGTCATCCTTGAAACATTTCAATATCAACCCTGAGTCTTGGAAAGATTTTGCACAGCATCACTCCATCTGGTGCAGTTTCATCCATACTGAAGCTACTGACTTTGAATTGAGAAAAAAAAAGATAGTGCAGAAGTGCAAGCAGCATAAATGTCAGAACTGTAGCACATCCTATATTCAGCAAGCAACCCCAGGCTGCATCTCCTGTGCAGTGTGCAACATACAGTTTAGAGTACAAATTGGCCTGATCAGCCATGCTTACTCAGAGAAAACAAACCAGACAGTGATGTCATAGTCATCTTTGAATTACAAAGAAAAAAAAACCTGATGAGATGTAATTGCAAACATTTTGTTATGGCCCTTACATGCAATGACATGTTTATTGTTGTAGTTTTGCTATATAAATTGGATGAAAAAATGCTTTCATGATTGCATCATTATTTTCTCAGTATTTCATTTATTTGTTAAACAATAAACCCAGAAATAACCATAAAAATGAGAACATTGGGTCATTGCTATCTCCTCCATGCTTCCTACAATCACAAATTCTGGCACAAAAAATTTGTTTTATGACAATAAGAAATGGAGAGGGCAGAAGCTATTTTGATCTCTCAATAAAAACATAATCACTCAGGAATGACCATTTATTTACAACTGCAACTGTACTTATTGTATAATTTCATTTTAAGTTCGTGGCGTAGTTCTATCAATTATACTATCATTAAATAACTAATGGTTTGGGTTATATTCATTATAAAGAAACATTACACGTATTCATTATAAAGAATCCAAAAAATCAGCTATTCTTAGTGAACAGATTTTAGGCCAGTTCCACAAAAAACTTGGGGATAGGATTTACACAAGTTTTGTGAAAAATCATTATGAGTGATTTGCATTTTAATTTTTCAACATGAAAACAACATAAGAAATATTTATGCACAGACATTAAAGAAAATCATTCACAGTTTGCAAACATTTGCAACAGATAGAGCATGAGGAAAAGGTAAGAATGATGTTACAAAATCACATGACTCTAACCAGCTAAAAGAACAACCATTTGCTGGTATTTTTTTTTATTTTCTCTCTCTCTCTCTCTCTCTCTCTCTCTCTCTCTCTCTCTCTCTCTCTCTCTCTCTCTCTCTCTCTCTCTCGTATTTTTAATTTGCATTGTTTGTCATTTATTTTTTTTGTGTAACTTTTTTTTAATTTCTTTATATGCCATTGATAATGTAACATTGTAAGTTGGACTTAACCTTGTCAAAAATCAAGATCATTTTCTACCTGACCTGAATCATTGATTTGGTTTTTGTAGTAAACATGTTTATCTCAATCTGAGTCTAGAACTTTGGAAAATCCCCATGACCTGCCCAGTCTACCTGTTGTTTATAATACATTTTATATTATAATTTTAGTAATAGATTCTAATTATAACTAAGATTACATTTTGTAAACATTATGAACCTTCCAGAAGGAAACTTTCCATTAGGTAATAGTTTTTTTAATAGAAGATGTTAATTGTGACCTGAGGTCATGTAGAGGACTATATAATCTTGTTTTTCTAGAAATTAATTGTTCATCCTATAAGGTCTTGAGGCAGAATCATTTGTGTTATTGTTGTGTTCAGCAGTTTATTTTGGCTGGAATTTTATTTATTCCAATTATTTAATTCTTATTCTTCTCTGGAATACAAAGTGCTCTTCAAAAATAACATTCTTGGAAACAGAAACTTGATTTTATACTGGATGTATTCTTGGATTGAAATATTGTGATCCAACAAAAGACTGTTGACACATCACCACAACATGGGCCATCACAGGCACATCAACACTTTCAGCATTGGAGTTAATTTGGATTTCTGCTAAAGTTTATTCAGAACTCTAATCATTAGGACTTGTGTCTGTAATTTGACGATTATTTGAAATTTAATTTGAATACTGTAAGTTCTTTTTTTCTTAACATTTTTCCTTTGTATTTTAGGAAATAAATTATAAATTTTATAAAGCTTGTTGCTTCTCACTCTTTCCTATTACTTGTTTTGAGATCATATAGTTGTAATTCTCTCTCTCTCTCTCTCTCTCTCTCTCTCTCTCTATATATATATATATATATATATATATATATATATATATATATATATATATATATATATATATCCTCCCTTATTCTTTTATGCCAAATGCATTTATCTATCCTACCAGTCAGTGTCTCTGTCAGTATCAAGAGAAAAGATGTACAAGTAGCACATAGTCAAAACTCAACAGTACATACATACATACATACATACATACATGCACTACCTTCCTACCTATGTAACTAGTCATTACACACATACATAACCTAGTTTGTATTTGTAAGGAATGCAGCAAAAATGTATAAACCATTATTTCTGAGCTGACACAAAAATGTTTGATGTTAAAAAATTGTCTAATGTCTAATTCTAATGTAAACCTTTAGAATTGGTACAATAAAAAATGAATAAGTGTCCTCTGTCATTGATGGACGTAACAAATTAGTGTTGTAGCATTGCTTTCAGTTGCTGATATAAATTTATCAAGAAATATATCAAGGTTATATCCCAATTTTTAATTAAAAACTAATGACATGGCAATCTTGGAGATCTGCTTGCATTATACAAGCGATATTATAAAAGGGAAACAACTCTTGATATACGAATATTGATGATTTACATCCCTTTGACCACATAAGCAAGCGTTGATTTCTACTCTTGAAGTTGTTTTTTTTTTATTATTTTTAAAAATGTATTTATTATTGAGTTATATGCTCATTCTTTGTTCATATTATTTAGATATAAAAACATATTTAACCCAAAACATTTGACTTTTAAAATTGCATGTAATAATATCTCTTTGAAAAGTTACAGAAACTTATCATACAAATGACACTTTAGTAAAAGAACTCCAATATAACCAGGGCACTTAAGGATCGCTTTATTGTTGTTGTTCATATCTATCCTTGAGAGAAATCACTTATTCTGACTTAATGAACATTGTCATCAAAACATCCAAGAAACTGAAATTAGATAACTTTTATTTCATGCATGGTTACTTGTTTACTATCATTATATGTGAGAACATTATTTTTTTGAAAAATGTTTTCGAAAAATTTCACAAGTATATTAATTTTCCTCTTATCAGCTTTTAGTGATAATCAAGAGAATATACACCTTCATTGTATGTCTGTCTGTCTGTGGATGTATGTATGTATGTATGTATGTATATGTACTGACTATGTATGTATGTATTAGTGATCAAATCATAAACTTTTATGATCAGGCAACTACTTCAAAAGTTCATTCTGAATAAATATATACCAGTGGGTATTTGGGAAAAGTTGGGATGAAACAAATTCATCAGCAGCGTACATGTTGTATCTCCAGTCTTTGTTAAAGTCTCTTGCATTTTGGGTGCACTCTCCAGTTATTATGTACTTTTGAGAGAGTGACGTATGTAAGGTGAAGTTGTTTGCATTTAAAACATGCACACTGGAGAGAATGTTGGCATACCTCTATGCTACTTTGATGTAATGTGGCTGACATTTCTTTGGATATTGTACTTTCGGAAATTGTAAATGATCTTAGCACACTGCTAACTAAAATGACTACTCCCTTGTGCTCCAAAAATCAGCCTGAATTTGTCTAAAGTACACTATCCTTAGAAGCTATTAAAATAGGGAAAATGAATTTTGCCAGACTAGACAATACCAGCTTCTGAAAATGCAATGAATGAATTACCAAATACATAAAATGTAAAAAAAATTATTGGCTCTTTTTTTAACAATTTACCTCTGAAGTTCAGGAAGTGAAAATGACCAAATGGAGCTAGCACTTTTTTGAAAGGTGCACATCTGGAGTAAGGCCAAGCTGTATACTCTACAACCCATATTACACTCATCAATCATACACCAAAATAAAGGGAATTAAAGGTTCTTTGAACAATACCTAAGATATACAAGGTCTTTTTTAAATAGCCAGTATAACCAGTGAGGAAACCAGGGGAAATTCGTTTTCTTTAAAATTCTAATCCAATGCAAAATATGAAACTGTAGAGCGCCACCTTAAAACAAATATAAAAACTTATGCAATTATTTTTCTTATTTTCATATTATTGTGTATGATGTTCTGAATAAAATGGTACATTAACATTGATTTTATGCATGAAAATAAGCTAATTATGCTTAATTTGCTCTTGCTTACATAATTTGCCATGAGGCATGTTTGTGTGAGTAGTGACCTTAATTATGAGGAAATTAGAAGTCTTAGAATATAGGAATAAAGTCAACTTAAATTTAAAACTGGTGCATTAAGTAAAAGAAATATATAGTGAAAATGTTTCTTTTCATTTATTTGCAATGAAATTAAAAAATAAATGACAAAGCAAATTTGCTTTCTTCCATATTAAACAATAAGCAAATATTTTGCCCTTTGACCTTTGACCTTAATGAACCTCATGTTCCATCCCTTTTCAAACTATAAAGTTTATTGTTGACATATCAGGAATAATTATGGCTAGTTTCATGTTCCTGTCTTTCAGCATAACACTGGTTGCTATGTTGACAAAATGCAATGCGCATTTTTAAAATAACTCACTTTTTATCATGGTGGGGGGGGACTGTACCTGTTTGAGACTCTGACACTAATAAATACTGTTCTGAGGGGGGAAATACAGGAAAATTATTCAAAAGGACTGTTTTGATGCTTGCAACTTAAATATTTCAGTCATACAATCAACATTTAATCCTATAATAATAATACCTATGTGCTCTTTAAGGGTGCACTCTCCAGTTATTATGTACTTTTGTGAGAGTGACGTATGTAAGGTGAAGTTGTTTGCATCTAAAACATGCACACTGGAGAGAATGTTGGCATACCTCTATGCTACTTTGATGTAATGTGGCTGACATTTCTTTGGATATTGTACTTTCGGAAATTGTAAATGATCTTAGCACACTGCTAACTAAAATGACTACTCCCTTGTGCTCCAAAAATCAGCCTGAATTTGTCTAAAGTACACTATCCTTAGTAACTATTAAAATAGGGAAAATGAATTTTGCAGACTAGACAATACCAGCTTCTGAAAATGCAATAAATGAATTACCAAATATATAAAATGTAAAAAAAGTTATCGGCTCTTTTTTTTTACAATTTACCTCTGAAGTTCAGGAAGTGAATATGACCAAGTAGAGCTAGCACTTTTTTGAAAGGTGCACATTTGGAGTAAGGCCAAGCTGTATACTTTATAACCCATATTACACCCATCAATCATACACCAAAATAAAGGAATTAAAGGTTCTTTGAACAATACCTAAGATATACAAGGTCTTTTTTAAATAGCCAGTATAACCAGTGAGGAAACCAGGGGAAATTCTTTTTCTTTAAAATTCTAATCCTATGCAAAATATGAAACTGTAGAGCGCCACCTTTATAACCTATGTCTTATTAACCTCAGAGTGCTGAGAAGGAACAGAGACAAGAAAGTAATATGCACGTGGTAGTAAAAGATACAATACAAACAAATTTTAGATTTTGAAAAGACTTTGTGCAGGTTTTGGTTACTTTTACAATATTTTCAAACGTAACGTTTATGACAATTATCTTTTCTTCCTTGTTTTATGCATGGAAATTAATATTTTATCATTATTATTCTTATGTTTTTGATATAGTATTTCAGAACAGCAGTAATGGTTTTTGAAAAATCAGTGAATCATCTGTGGAAAGATGCGACTAATGCACGCTTTGTGTAGGAAATGAATTCTGCAAGGGTAATTTTTATCAATTAAACTTAGTGCTTATACCACAACAAATACAGAATACAAGAAGCTGATATTTATACTGTCTAAATGAAAAATTTAAATTTAAACATTTAGTGACTTCAGTAAATGTCTTCCAACAGCAGCAAAGCAATATAACAGCCCAGCCAATTGGTAGACAGATGCTAGATCATTGTGACTTCTATAACGTCTTTGATGCTTATTACAGGCAAGACATAAAAAAACCTCTATTAATCTGCCCATTTTTTAAAAATAACCATATTTTGTTACAAATTGTTGGTAATCTTTTACATTGGTCCCTTGCTATAAACATTTGGTGGATTGATACTTTTTACTTAATATAATGAAAACCGCTCCAGTGGCCGAGTGGTTAGAGCATCCGCCTTGGATGCAGGAGGTCACAGGTTTGAACCCCGGCCGAGTCATACCAAAGACTTTCAAAAATGGTACTAACAGCTGCCTCTCTTGGCGCTCAGCATTAAGAAGTTAGTGATAGGACTGGTCGGCTTGGTGTCAGGATAATGTCACTGGGTGGGACATTATGCTACATGTCTGCGACATGATGCCCCAGTGCTAGACATCACTATAAAACTGTCACACTGCAGACATCGTAGCGATATGACTGAAAAATTGTTAAAGCTACGTTAAAAATCTAAATCACACACATACACTTAATATAATGTGGTAACTGTTTTTAACTAAATTACAATATGTATGCATATTGTTTACTATAATAAGTTGTGTTACATTGAGGTGCATTATTATGTATGCAAGCTGTTCATCATAGTAAGATATCTTATTTTATGATATTATTCAAATTGTTCAGTTGATTGAGGTATAGTTTGTTTAGGTATGTTATGTTTACAAATTGTTCATTATAATGAGATGTTTTATACTCAGGTATGTTATGTATAAAAACTATTCATTATAATGAGATGTTTTATACTCAGGTATGTTATGTATACAAATTGTTCATTATAATGAGATGTTATATACTCAGGTATGTTATGTATACAAACTGTTCATTATAATGAGATGTTTTATGCCAAGGTATATTATGTATACAAATTGCTCATTATAATGAGTGTTTTATACTAAGATATGTTATGTATACAAATTGTTCATTATAATGGTGTTTTATACTAAAGTATGTTACATATACAAATTGTCATTATGAAGTATTTTATATTGTGTATGTAGATTGTTCATTATGAGGTGTTTTATATCAAGGTATGTAATGTCACTTGTTAATTGAGATGTTTTATAATAAGGTTATGTATGCAACTTGTTTATTATAATTAGGTATTTCATACAAAGGTATGATATGTATGCATTGTGTTCATTATAATGATATGTTTTATACTAAGATATGTATGCAACTTGTTCATTATAACAAGGTACTTTGTACTAAGGTATGCAATGGATATTTGTTCATTATGAGGTGTTTTATACTTGGGTATGTTATGTATGCAACTTGTTCATTATAATTAGGTATTTTATTCAAAGATATGCTATGTGTTCATTGTGAGATGTTTTATACTAAGATATGTAATGTGTGCAACTTGTTCATTATAATGAGGTACTTTGCACTAAGATATGTAATGGATACTTGTTCATTATAATGATGTGTTTTTTACTTGGGTATGTTATGTATGCAACTTGTTCATTATAATTAGGCATTTTATACAAGGTATACAATGAATGCAATGTGTTCATTATAATGAGATGTTTTATACTAAGGTATGTAATGTATGCAACTTGTTCATTATAATGAGGTACTTTGTACTAAGGTATGTAATGGATACTTGTTCATTATAATGAGGTGTTTTATGCTTGGGTATGTTATGTATGCAACTTGTTCGTTATAATTAGGTATTTTATACTAAGGTACATCATGCATTCAACATTTTCACTGTAATGAGGTGTGTTATATTAAGGTATTTATGTAAACTGTTAACTATGAGATGTTTTATACTAAAAAGTATGTAATATATACAATTTTTTCATTATAATAATGTATTTTATTCTAAGGTATGTAATGGACACAACTTGCTTATTATAATGAAAAAAGGTTTTATATTAAGTAATATATTCAATTTGTTCATTGGGGTATTGTATACTAAGGTATGTTATATATGCAACATATTCATTATAATGATGAGTACATCATATTGATATGAACTGAACTATATTATGTAAATAATGTTGCAAACAACTATTTTTTGGATTCTTTTGTATATACATATGCTTCTGTACATATTGTGATCACATGCAAATGTAACAAAAAGTCTCTCATTTTACTGATCACCTTGTGCCCCCAAAATGCATGCATTTTTTGTTTTCACTCAAGTTACAGAAAATAAATGCATGATGGAGAGTTTATGAATATTCATTCATATAAATAATAAAGGGCTTAGAGGAATATTAGCTCCTCAAAATTGTGTCCCGCTTTTTAATAATAGTCATCATCATTGTATTATCATCACCACCACTGTTCAATTTGTTTGATATAATGAAGTGCATTATTGTAAGATGTCATGTAAAATGTTCATTATAATGATGTGTGTTATATTTTGTACATTATACATGTAAATTGTAAATTTCAATGAAATGTGTTTAGCTGTTGTATTGATCTGCATCATATTTAAATTTCATTTGCTGTGGCCCATCCCCTATCTGACAAGGTGCATGAGGGGTTAGAAAATAATTTCAACCTCTATGTAGAACTGAGTTGTGTGGTTTAGTGATTTGAAGGTACTTGGCATTAAAGCAAGATAATTTTCTATACAGCTGAATTTACATGTACACATTTAGGTCCAAAATGTGCTATAATCATGACTGTAATGGCCATGCCACCCTGATGGCATTTGTATGCATTAGTCTTTGGGGATCCAATGAGAATGTTTTTTAAAAAAATCTAGTATCCATACTGCCCAAGATGACATTGGTGTGTATACGTCTGCCAGTGTCCACAGATTGGATCTTCTTAATTTATTATCTGTAATGCCTATAATGTCTTTGATGTGCACATCTATTTGGGTCCAAAGAGAAAATTTTTACCACCCATTGACAGCATCCAACAAGTCTCCATATCATCTGTGGTTCCACGACGGCCTTGTTAAGTATGTCCTCTGGGGTCCAGAGAGAATTTAAAAAAATATTACATGTCTGGAATCATTAATACCAGTAATATGTTTGTCATTATGAGGAACTACTGTGTCAGTAAATGACATGTACTGATGTTGACAAGAGACTTTAAAGTATTATCCAATGTCTTGCTATTTTTCAACAGATATTTGAAAAAAATAACACGTGTAATATTTTCATTTGCATTTATTTTGTGGCAGAAATATTCAACAAATCTTTTGAAATACAAGTCATGCCTACAATTTTTGACAAGACAAAAAAAAATTACCTTTAATGTAATTCTTAACAGAGTATCTATTTTTGGAGATCTAGATAAGATCGGAATAAAGTGATTATTTCACTCACTCTTTGGAACCAACTGCGATTTTATAAATTTGATGTATTTTGAGAACATTGGAAAGCACAATCTTGTGCAACCAAACTGACTCTTAATCGTCAATCATGCCTTTTGAAATGTGTTAAAATGGCTTACTGACCAATCATGCCTTTTGAAATATGTCAAAATGGCTTACTGACCAATCATGCCTTTTGAAATATGTCAAAATGGCTTACTGACCAATCATGCCTTTTGAAATATGTCAAAATGGCTTACTGATCAATCATACCTTTTGAAATATGGCTTACTGACCAATCATGCCTTTACGGACATCAGGAGCAAAACACCAACAAACGTGGACTAATTACTTGAAATTAAACTGTTTTGCATAGTTTAAATGCATTTAAAATTTCTTTCAAGTTTATGTCTTTGTAAAATATGCAGACACAGCTTAGAGCTCTGATTTCTTGTCATTCTTAAAAATAAAAACAAATGTTCAGCAAACAAACAAAATCTATATTTAAATCAACACAATTACAGCCAGCATCAAAATGATGCAAACATTCGACTTAATCAGTCACAATATCTGAACTGAGAGACCGCTGACATCCATTTGGCAGGTGTTCAGAAGGTAATGTTCAAATGTGATACTGGCCTAACATAGTGTGTAAGTGGTGGGAATGACTGTTACATTGCTAGTGTTAGGATATCATGACTACATCAGACATTGTTTTATGGTAAATCATCATTCACTGTAACAACCCTTCATTTACCTGCGTATAATATACATCACGTATAAACAATATAGATTCAGATCTGCCACAAATTGTTTGAATGAAATCTTACGATAATGAGCACTTAGATCAGGGGTCGGCAACCTATGGCACGCGTGCCACAAGGTGGCATATCAAGAGGTTTTGTGTGGCATGCAAAGGGCAGCCAAAAATCTCAATTTTAACAGTGTTACTCTCATACTGGTGGTACAAGCTCATTCATTTTGTAATTAATCCGGAAAAAAAGTGGCATGCTATGTAAAATAGGTTGCCAACCCATGGCTTAGATACTAATTTGTCAGTGCATTATATAATGACAAATCAGGGTCTATGTCATTTGTCACTGCATTATGTAATGACAGATGTGGGCCTATGCTGTGTCATTTGTTACTGCATTATGTAATGACAGATGTGAGTCTATGCTGTCATTTGTTACTACATTTTATGTAATGACAGATGTGAGTCTATGCTGTCATTTGTTACTGCATTTTATGTAATGACAGATCTGGGTCTATGCTGTGTCATTTGTCACTGCATTATGTAATGACAGATCTGGGTCTATGCTGTTTTATATCTTCAGTTGCGTGCATCTTGTACAGGTGAAAATTTGTTCAGCTTCTATCTGAAGTAAACAAGTGTGGACATTATAGCAGTATTTGGTTTCAACAGGACTTTTTTAAACACAACTTTTGATATTTCATTCCAAGGAAACAGGAACTAAGTGCTTTTTCCAAGGACACGTGAAGTCTGCTGACTCTGGCTGGCCTGGGTAGGCATTAAACCAATGACCATTGGACTTCTGAGTCTGATGCTATCAGAGCAATGGCAGCACCCCAGAAAACAATTACTTTTGCAAGAAAAGTTTGACATGACTTTCAAATAGTTCCTGTCAGCTTACTGGCAGGCCAAATGGAAACTTAAAAACACATTTTATTCAAAAATATCTCAAGGAAATTGTGAATTATAAAGTATGACAGTAAATCACTGACCATCATACTTCTTTCTTTATAACAAATTGCCCAATATTATTCGTTACTTCCACTAAATGTGAATTTCAAAAGTATAAACAAATTAAAAAAATAGAAACCAAAGATTAGATTTTCATTTATTGACATGATGAAACTTAATTCAGAATATATGATGATGCTAAAATGTTTGACCAATTACCATTACAGATAATATTATACTGTTCTTCCGTAAGAAAGATTGTAAATCTTGTACCACACTACTGTGACAAATACAGCTTTACACCCTTGTATACACAACTTTTAACAATGTTTACACTCTTGATCATAACTGTACCATCTATACTTGCTTACAAGTCACATCACATAATGCACAATCAGATCAGGGTCTATGTTGTTCATTCTATGCCTAACAAAATGCATGGACCTACATCTGCTGGTGTGATGGCAGATCTAGGTCTCTGCAGTTTGCAGTTTGACCAACTCATAAGCAAGTATAAATGGTACTTAACAGAACTTGTTATACTTATCATCTCTCTAAAAATGTACACTATTCCACTTTTAAACATAAATACATGGCTCTACATCCTCGAACCAGTTATCATGAAATTAGAGAAGGTTTTCTGCATGTGCAAGATTCTTCAATAAACTTGTACTCTTACACTCAAGAATCAAGTATACCTTTTTATTTTTCCAGAATCAAGTATACCTTTTTATTTTTCCAGAATTAGGTATAGCTTTTTATTTTTCCAGAATCAAGTATAATTTTTTTTTCCAGCATTCAATGACTATTTTAAAGCTGGAAAAAACTAGCACCTTGTGTTACTACATGGAGCAAGTCAAATGTCATGGGGGGAGTGTTTGTCACTTTAAAAACTCTTTTCATGGAGTAGCTATTAATACTTAACAAGGCATGTGAATTTTTTTTTAAATTTAAACATTTTTAATCTTGTAGTTACAATTACATCATAATTGTATTTTCTGATTTAAATATCTAACACTTGATTTTTCAATGTACAATTATAGCTTTTTATTTCAGAGTTGTATTTTGTCAAACTACGGTACATATACGGTGAAAAGCAGGAACTGCTTTTCAGATTTGTATATAAAAGTATGTTCAAATTAAATTTTACAGGAAAAAAATACTAAGAATAAAGATTATACTAAGACTGTAACATTAAAAAAATTTCTAAACATGTGCATGGCATGCAATAACCAAAGCTATGCTGTTTAATCAAAACAATCATAAACTGAATCGATCCCCCAATCAAAACATCAGACTTAAAGCTAACAGATACTTGTATACAAATCATTTATAATGTACTTGCTGTTTGTCACTCGATGTTTCATTTGCTGTATGTCTTATATGTTTCCTTACAACAGGATTCAGTTTCCAAGAAGCATCTTTGTTGAATGTATCAATTTAAGTAAAGCATACTTAGATCACTGCAAGACCACTTCATACTGTGGTAGATATTAATGTGATGAAAAAATTGATAATTCATCTGGCAGTACTAGCTGGACATAAGCATATGATGTTTTTGTGTCTTCAAGATTGACTGAGATGATATCAAGACTGTACCACAGTGGACAGCAAAAGTTAAGGCAACTGTGATTTTATCATGTTGTCAAAATTAAAATTTCTAAAATTAAGTTTCAATCCATGAGGATCAAAGAATTTCAATGGTTTTCAAAATTTTAGCATGAAAAACTGTCGTCCACATGGTATCTGTGTAATCCTGCCACCATGAACTGGATGATAATAATTAGTCAAATGACCATGTATGCAGTCTGTAAAAGGGCTATTCATGTGACTATGGTAAGCCGCGTGTGAAAGGGCTAGCCATGTGACCATGGTAGGCAGTGTGCACAGGGCTAGTCATGTGACCATGGTAAGCAGTGTGTGAAAGGGCTAGCCATATGCCAATGGCAGTGGCATCACTAGGGTTGGTGTCACCCAGTGCAGTAACTCATGGTGTCACCCCCATGGACCTCCTTCCTGCACAAAAATTTTATAGACAGTCATTTTGGTGTCACCCCCTCCGATGGTGTCACATGGTGCGGTCCGCACCCCCCTAGTGATGCCACTGGCCCATGGTAAGCAATGTGAGAAAGGGCTAGTCATGTGACCATTGTAAACAGTGTGCAAAAGGGCTAGTCATATGACCGTGGTATGCAGAATGTGGAAGAGCTCACAAGGAACTGTAGTGGCTTTTAAACTTCAAATTGTGTTTCTACAAAACAAACTGTTGCTCATCAAAGGTTCTGTTAATGAACATGATTTTCAAAGGTAAACAATTAAGTTTTTAAGTAATCTTTTGTCATCAAGATCAGTAAATTTTCTGATGTATCCACGGTAGCTAAGTTGTCAAATAGTTGCAAGTTTGATACCCATCCCGGTCAGCCCCAGTCTACTGCATGTCCTTGGCAACGCACTTAGTTCTGATTTTCCTGGCATGATAATTTTGCTACAAGTTCTGCTACAAGCAGCAAAAATCAAACAAAAACAGATTCTGATGTATAATGTTGTACGATATAACCGATTCTCACAAACATTTGCTTTTTCCTAGCAATATCACATCCTGTGTGAAAATCATCCATACTTTAAGAAACATAAAAATCTTGCTAGACAACAGTCTTAAGGAGAGGTGTTAAAATATAAAATTAAATTCAGGCATGTGCAAGCAATGGCTTACAATCTGGTTTTGTCCACCATTTTACATCATGGCTTTAAAAAACAATGCTTATCTAGACTGCACTCCATAATTTGCACATGGCTGATTTAATTGGAATCGACGTGCTAATGGCTAAATGCATGTTCATCTACATGGTTACCAATTCTTTCAATGTTCATATGGCAGTAAACAAACCCAAGCTACAAAGATGTTTAAACTTTGCAGCCTTAGAAGATATAGCTCTAACAGCAACAATTTCTTAATTTCTTATGAACACAATCAAAACACGATTGGATGTATTGTCACAGTAATGTTTCAATCGACAGAAATATTTAAACAGATGTCACAGTATGAAAGGTTGATATACACTTGCATACATTTCACATTATGAATATGATGATAAAAACAGTGTGTGAAACTTGCCAAAGCATCCTGCAAGCCCACAGGACCAGCAACCTTGAAATGTCACTGGTCCTGTCCATAACCAACTGGTGGATCAAACAGGAAGACAAAAATATATCTATGACTTTAAATGCAGCCTGACATGAATATTGTCTTCAGCATGATGACTGAAATAAGAAAAGGAAAATAAAGGTACAAAATAATATAATTGTATCACATAGCCAAATTGATTAAATTTGTCTTAACATGGCCACCATTTACTGACCAGGAAAATGATGCTCACTGTGAAGCTGATCCAGATCCAATGTAAGTCATCTTGAGTCATCCAATGTAAGTCATCTTGAGTCATCCAATGTAAGTCATCTTGAGTCACCAGAATCTGTTGCTGCCATTAATGACCAGTCTGAATCAGTCAAAATAAGAATCATGATCTTCATCCATTCACTTGTCATCAATGACAGTATTAGAACTTGACCCTGCCTCTGGAGATGAGACTCTGGTATCCAAAGTGCAGCTGTCTCATGAACTCGGGTCTGCAGAAAGATGAGTTCCAGCAGCAGTGGATTGCTGAACTGGATCAAATATATCCACATTAGCAAAATACAGCTGAACAGTTAACCACACTGTCACTGCCTAATAGCAAAATACAGCTGAACAGTTAACAGCACTGTCACAGCCTAAACATCCATACTGTCTCTATAATCCATGCAATTTTTTTATTTTTAAAACAACACTTTTGCATGATAGTGTCATATTCCTTTCAAATAGTTCTGTTTTCCTTGTCTGTGTTTGTCTTTTTCACTCTGGTGGCTTTGAGACATCCAAATATCTCTACATGTTCACTTTGACAATCAGAAGTAGCATGAGTCATCAGACATCACACAGATTTAATAACCAAGGTTTCATGTATCTGTGCAACACAGACTACATGCAAGTTATTTATCTTCTTATCTCATCCAGATTCCCAAGCAGTCATCAGAAACAATTCCCATTATTTATCTGTCGCTTTGTTTCTTTCAACAAATTAAACTGACTTGATATGCCTAAAAATCCAACAGGTCCGACAGACTGGTTACTTCTTTTTTTCTCCAGTCCACAGTGAAATATCTGGCATTGGACTGGAAGGCTGGCAACAACTTCGCAAGGTGGATGGAACTGGAGTGTATTTTTCCTCAACACATACAACCTACCAAAATCTAACATTAATTCACATCAACCATAGGAACTTGCTTTTTTACCCACCACATTATTCACATATAATCTGAATCACGTAATATCACCTGGAAGGAAGTTATTGTATTAATACCAATAAAACCAACTTGATATATTCCACTTCCTCAGATTAACACATAGATTTTTATCTATAATACCTTGAATTGTACTAGTCCTGAATGAACAATGCCACTTACCAAGCACCTGCTGCATATTTAATAATGTGTTCATTACTAATATTTACTAAATTACCTCAATTAATTGTGACTACTATGTCCCTTGAGGTTAAAAAGTTCCAACTTAAAATAAAAATAAATTACATACCAGTAGTCTTTACTTGCCCAATTGGATTTAATTGAAATAAGTAGTTTTTCCGAGTTCATTAATCCACTCAATCAAGGCAAATTTATACCCTTTTTGCAATAATACACTCAAAGATGTATTCACTTAAAAAATGAAAAGATAAACAAATTTTAGAACATTTGAAATGAAGAACCCACCCTCTCTTCTACATATGAAATTCTTGCAACCCTAAGTGGGGAAATGCATGCATTTTAATGAATAAAAATGCATTCTATATTCAGTGTTAATGACATGTTTGTAATCCAAACAGGAATTTCATATATCTGTACCACCTTGATGCCTCCAGATGCTACACAAAATACAAAGATACTGAATATTTCTGTACCACAGGCTTGTGGTAAATTGCAACAATGAATAAAATTGGTAATTCTGCAATCCTATGTTACAAATATATACATAATGAAATTGCAATAAAATAAAATATGTTGCCTAGCAACATATTATTAATCCCATTGTAAACCTAAATCATGTACACATGAAAGAAATGGATGGATTTAATAAGAATATCCGACATGAAACAACGAGCCTGATAGGGATAGTTTTCAAACTAAAATTATCTTCACATCCATAGCAATACAGAAAGAAAATATTGTGTGGGAATATGGTACTATCACAAAAAAAGACTTCTGAATAAAGATATGGCAGACACATTTTATAATGAATGTGTGAGACATGATTTCTAGCTGAGATATCATTATGTACAAAGAAAGAAAAACAGTAAAATAGTAGTACTGACATGGACATTGATTCTGTTAACATTAAAAACTGGAATTAACCCTCTTTGGGGGAATTTGCTGAACCCTGTATACGATAAAAACAAGTGCTGACATCATCACATTGCAGAACCCTGTATACAATAAAACAAAAAGTGCCGACATCATCATACTAAACCTTGTACAGTGAAACCTGTCTTGAAAGACCACTGCTATGTGAGACCGCCTGTCTTGAGAGACCATATTCTCAACACACAAATTTAATGATTATATAGCATTTTGACCTGTTATGAGAGACCACCTGTCTTGAGAGACCATAATTTTATGGCAGAAAGGGTGGTCTTTCAAGACAGGTTCTACTGTATACAATTTTTTTTAAAAGTGCCAACATCAGCAGATTTTCTTCACCCTGTACTAGTAAAGACTATTATGTTGGTCTCATTTTTGTTAATGTAATTGCAAAGAAAAAGGATATCAACAATAATTAAATACAATACATACTTGCATATAATCCTAATAACTTAGGAAAAAAATAAATGCCAGGAAAAAGGAAGGTCATCTTATCCGCAGGAGACGATCCAAACTTGGAAAAAATTTTAAGTTTTCTTGTTGACTACCAGTATATATTGTTACTGTAGATCGCTGATGATGAAATGCATGCCTAACCTGATCCCTCATGACCTACTGTACGGAAACTCAATGTTTTCAATATGGCTGGACTTATGGGAGGATTATGTGTGGGTCATGCACTTTTGAAAGTTAAACCTATTCAGTTTGGGGAGGTGTCAGCTTATACACAAATGAGTCTATATGCGAGTATATATGATACTTTAAGAAAAAAAATGGCACTGGATAAAATGTTTAAGAAACAGAACAGGAATGTGCAAATATAAAAAGTCATTATTTAAATACTAATTTTTGACAACTTTACAGACTTTGAGTACAGTCAATGATAAAACCAAATGGCTATATAAAAGATCTCTGCATAAAATGTGTATTTCTCCTACATCAAATCATATGGTAACAATAAACACAATTTAAAATTACTAGATATTGCTAACTTCCCTCATGCTGTACACAAATCTATAGAATGCACTCAAGTTTATAAACTTCAAATTCCTAATAATACTGCTTTAATTCTAAATCAAACAGCCAATAACTATGATAATTGTACAAGGAACCATTTTCTGAAATTATATCACCACAACATCACAAAGTTACATCCCCTGAAAGTAAATGTCATGGTGTTTGGCTCTGAAATATTTCACATTTAAATTTATTCGCTCATTTCCATTTGTAAACACGTCAAAAAAGTGATCCAGTTTTACTGGAATATCCTGTCTTGATGCAAAAATAAAATGAGGCACAATGAAAATTTCGAGAAAATGAGGCAGAAACGAAACAGAAAATACAAATCACATTTTTAATGTTGCCATGGCAACAAAGCCTCTCTCTCTCTCTCTCTCTCTCTCCACACACACACACACTTCTGGACATATGGAATAATTATATATTGATTCACAGATCCTATTCATCATGTGACCTTGCACAATGTGGACCCTGTGTGTCTGTTGATTTTGTCTTTATGCTACAAACTTCTCACAGGAACTGGTATTCAAACAATAATTTCTGGAATCAATAGGTTGTGTAATTACAACGTCACTATACAAGAAATCCTTCTGACATTTGTGGAAGCTGTGGACCAAGAATCTGCACTCGTCGTGTTTGTATACTGTTCATAATTTTTTTCTGATGTCCAAGTAACGTAATTCCTAGAGCATCTAAATCTTTCACTGTCAATCTCACCACCTGATCAACTCCTATTAAACCAGCACGGTGAAAATTGTCAATATATCGCTCCATTTTGATGGCCACAAGCCACTCTTCTACAGTGGAAAAATTTGTAGTATCCGGTGGTGGTGAAGTGTCTACAAAATGTTGAGGCCTGAAAAGGACAAGAAAATACCAAGCCTGAGTAATTTGTTAAAGAAAAACAAAATTGTTCTTTGACAGTTATAACTAATTTAGCCTGAATATCCAAAATTCTCTTACTGTGACCATCAATTCACAACTAGATCCATTATTCCAAATGTTTAACAAAGTGTACGGTACTGTGCATACTTGCTTTTAAATCAACTCCAACCACAACTGAATTGACTTAGAGCTGCCAAATGCATAATGTATTGACAGATCTGGGTCTATGCAATTTGTTAGGATTAATCAGTAGAATCTATTCCCTTACCTGCACTTACATATTGCATGACTAAAACAGGACATTTGTCTAAAAAGGACATAATTCTGTAGGCCCTTTACTGTCCTTTATATACAGGTTTCATATTGATAAAGAGATGCCAAGCCCTACCAACATGAAATAGGAATGTTAGCAAGAAATAGAATATGAACACAAAATTAGGAATACTTCAAACTGCTGTCCAAGAATTTATTTGAAGCAAAAAACCTTACTGATACCATGATTTTTAACTGAAATGCACTTCATACAGTGTTCTTTCCCACCTTGTGGCATGCTGTAGTTCATCGAAACAGGACTGCAAACACATGGTATTCCATCAGTGTTGATGTATTGTATATTTGGTTTTAGGCTTTTGCAGCAAATGTTTCTGCATCAAGTTGTAATCTTTATCATGTGTTTTGTTTCAAGATCTTTGAAGACAAATAAATTACAATCAGACATTATAAGCTTTTCAGTGATCTAGATATATCAGAGTTAATTTTGTGGTTCGCAATATAAAATTTTATCTGACCAGAAAAATGTAACATGACAAAAGACAGCATAATAGCATAATTTAGAAATGATTTCATCTACATCAGAATGTCTGATATCTGTGTTGATACAAATGATGAAGGTAATTATAAAAATACATGGGGTCTATTGAAACAAAATTTTTCATTAGCCTTATTTTAAAAGAAATAAGAATCAAAACCACCACTAAACGACAGAGATATCACAACAGCAACTTCAAGTAAAATTTTTGTACATAATAGAAACCCATTACACACAGCACACAAAATCTTTCAAGAACATTTTAAAAAAATTACAAGAAAATCACCAACCATTTGCAGACATTAATATTTATACTATTCAAACTATTTATATCTAGCTTCTGGAAACTTTTAGGACTGAAAGATACCACTTTATAAACAAAAACTGAATTAGAAAATTAAAAAATACAGAACAGGTTTTTCATTTCAATCCGATCTATTTCATTTATATATTATTTTCAACTGAATGAAGATTGTTTCATTAAAAATTCATTTACTTAAAATAAATGAAAAAAAGACTCTTTTAAGGTAAATTTTCAACAAAGACATTTAATATATTACAAAGGGAACAAAATACCAGTTTGAAGTTACCAGTGAAATTCTGAGATTATTTTCAAAATCTTTTCCTGAACACAAAGTGAAACACAGCAGCCAGTATGTTGACAAGTGCAAATCTGCAAATTCCATCACAAATTCTGAACACCCATTACCAAATCGACATATACCTGACACTTTAGCAGTAGGTGTAACATCTCTAAAATTTGATAAAAACAATCCGTATAATATCATTTGTGTTGTAATAATGCCTGATGATGATGATGATGATGATGATGATTTCAAAGAGGCTTAGGAACAAAATCTTCCCTTTAATCCTATCTTTGATACTGCAATTGTTTTGTAACAGTGCAAAGTATACTCTATATCTCTCTCTCTCTCTCTCTCTCTCACACAGACACACACGATGTTAATTAACACTCTCAATTGCAACTGTGATACTGTATATACTTGCTTTTAAGTTTAAAAAATTAGAAACTTCACAGACCCAGACAGGCCACTGCAGAACGTGCAGGCAGATAAGGGTCTATGCAGTTTGTTAAAAGTAATTAGTAGAACAAACAGCAAAGACATGATCTGCTGGCACATTATATGACGGAAAATCAGGATCTACCACATATACTCGCTTACGAATCCAACAGCAAACTTGCACAGACCTTGATCTGCCATCACATAATGTGTTGGCAGAGCTGGATCTGAGGATTTTGTTAGGAGTAATCAGTAGAACAAACAACACACACCCTGATCTGCAGGTGCCTTATTCTATGGCAGACCAGACCTTTGCTGTTTGCAGTTGGACTTGACTTATACGTGAGTACATAAGGTATTCATTTATCTTCATAGACAGTTGTTCTATTATTAAAGATGCCAGTATGACTCTGGGATTAAGCTCTTCCTAAAGAAGTCTCAAAGTTGAGCTTTGTTTTCAACAAAATGTATTTGTTCTGCTGTTTAACTTGTTATCAACAAAGGCTATTTGAATGTAGAAGTTATTTATGACTTTACCTTGGTTTGGCAAATTTCCTGAGAAGTTCCGGAGCTCTAATAAGTTTGTCCAGGGTTTTGACAATCTGCTGAAACTTGGGTCGGTTTCCACGTTCTTTCTGCCAGCAGTCCAACATCAACTGGTAGATGGCTTCAGGACATTCCTGTCAAGCAAGCAATATCATGGTATTCATACATAAAACTGCTTGTAATTTTCTAAACTGATGCTTGTCAACCAATTAACATTTTGCAGTCTAAAAATAAATCTGGTTGATTACATAATAAGCAAACCTGGAATTTCAAGGGTCACCAGAATATTACCTTTAATCCATGCTAGTCACATTTTTTTCATCTTGGAGATCCGGATTTTAAACAAATCACCTATAGTACTGACACAACCAGTTTTGAACAATTCCAGAAACAGGTAATGTAAGTTTATTAATTACCTTGACTCCAGTAAGTTATCAGTCAACATAAATCATATTTTCGAACCAATATATCAAGATATCCTGTCAATAATAGATATACCGTAATGTCATGTATTTAGAGATAAAGAAAAAATAAAAGTATGGAAATTACATTTTTCGTACCTAGCAAAGATGACTCCATTTGCACTTAATACCTTAAATATATCAGATTTAAACATCTGTTAGAAATAAGATCTAAAACCAGAAATGGGTACAAAAAACACTAGTGCCCCACCAATAAACTTGAAAACTGGGTAAAGTTTAAAGCTTATCCAGATGGGTAGATGGATACATGATTGTCAAGGTTGGAACACGATACACTCCTATAGAAAGAAAGATAAAAACTGCTGTTTACCATTGGTGGTGGCAACCTGTATCCCCTTTCTACTGCTTTGATAACATCCTGGTTAGACCAGTTCCAATATGGCCGTTCCCCATAGGAGATGATTTCCCACATCACCACACTGTAACTCCATACATCAGAAGCAGACGTAAATTTACGGAATGCAATGGCTTCCGGGGCAGTCCATCGCACTGGGATTTTACCTCCCTATAAAAAATAAATAACCTGAAACTATGTTCAACCTTTAAAATTCTACAGCTACAATTATACACATTTTTTTAAAAATCTGAACCACAACCATGTACCCCAAACATAAATTCATGTATAAACTACACTGTCCACGATATTTAGTTTTCTCTCATTTCTTAAAACATTGGCAATCCACAGACATCCCTAATATGTTTACTCTAACATTTGGCTTCAAGGCATTTCAACCTCTACATGCCTATGGCATAGTGCCCATTCTTCTTTGCCTGAGACAGTTTATACTATTTATAGCAGTACCAAATTGTATGGTCTTACTAAAATTAGTGTTGAACTATAGAGCTACTGGCACTGCATTCTTATTTTGTAAAGTGAGGCAATTCATATGTAAATGGATAGAGTTAACAGTAGTTACATCCCTTGGATAGTATTGCCCACCCCCATTTCCTAGTTATAATACCTGAAACAGCAGCAAATGCATTCCAAAAGGAAATACCATAACAATTCCTCAAATGCTGTTTAAACTTTTAATATAATTCTCAAGTGACTTATAAAAGAAAGTTTAAAATAATTTTATAATGATCACTGTGCAATATGTCTGCAATGGCAAACAATGCCATGAATAGCATATTAAATTATTCAGCTAGATTATATCCCTTCAACCCTTGTAGCCATCAATATTTCACTACATTGATTGATATCTTAAAACTGTTTTTAATCAAAAATATGCTAAATGTAGTAGTTATGACAATTATAATAAATATTATGACCAATAATTACTTGTTAACTCCAAGAATACAGTAAAAATATGGGCTGGTTATACCAACTCCCAATTATCCCACTGTTTTAAATAGAGACAGGTTATCCCAATTCCCAATTATCCCATTGTTTTATATAGAGACTAGTTATCCCAACTCCCAATTATCCCCGTTTTAAACAGAGATTAGTTATCCCAACTCCCAATTATCCTACTGTTTTAAATAGAGACCGGTTATCCCAACTCTCAATTATCCCGCTGTTATAAACAGAGACCGGTTATCCCAACTCCCAATTTATCCCCCAGTTTTAAACAGAAACTGGTTATCCCTATTTCCAATTATTCCACTGCCTTGAATAGAGACTAGTTATACCAATTCCCAATTATCCCACTGTTTTAAATAGAGACGTTATCCCAACTCCAAATTATCCCAATGTTTTAAATAAAGACCAGTTATCCCAACTCCCAATTATCCCCCAGTTTTAAATAGAGACTGGTTATCCCAACTCCCAATTATCCCACTATTTTAAACAGAGACTAGTTATCACAACTCCCAATTATCCTGCTGCTTTAAATAGAGACTGGTTATCTCTACTCCCATTTATCCCACTGTTTTGAAAAGAGACTAGTTATCACAACTCCCAATTATCCCACTATTTTGAAGAGACTGGTTATCTCTACTCCCATTTATCCCACTGTTTTAAACAGAAACTAGTTATCCCAACTCCCAATTATCCCACTGTTTTAAATAGAGACTGGTTATCTCTACTCCCATTTATCCCACTGTTTTAAATAGAGACTGGTTATCCCAACTCCCAATTATCCCACTGTTTTAAATAGAGACTGGTTATCCCAACTCCCAATTAGCCCACTGTTTTAAACAGAGACTGGTTATCTCTATTCCCATTTATCCCAGTTATCTTATGTACCTTGAAAGATAAAAGATGTTGTACTGTACATCGTATCATAATGTTTTATCACTGTTAAATGATTGTAAATACATGTATTTTGTTATGCAAAATTCACCTGCAATAAGTGAGTCAAGATGGATACCTACAAAAAGAGTATTTTGTCTCTCAAAGCTTTACAAAGCTGCATGTTAAATAAACTTTCAAAATTTTCAGCAAACTTCATTATGTTATTAAAACACACATGCCCCTACTGCAGACCAAAATGTCCAAGTCTGACATTTATAAAAACTTAATTAAAAGGGATAATTTGCTATAATGCCATGAGAATCCAATATGGTCATCACATAAGTATGCAAACATGCTGACCATATTTATAATTCGTCTAACTCAAGTGCATTTTGTTGGATCATGATAACAAGATTCTACTCAAAATAGTCCAATTTAAATAAAATAGTCTAAATTCAATAAAACAATCTAAGTTTTAAAAAATAGCCCAAGTTCAATAAAATAGTCCAAGTTCAAAAAAATAGTCCAAGTTGAACAAAAATTAGTCCAAGTTCAATAAAATTGTCCAAACTGAATAAAATAAAAAATATGTACAAAAAACAAAGAGAATTGTTTTAACAGCTAGAAAATCTAATCAGGTCATCTACATTTAAGTCCAAATATGCCTCATAAATTTCATTTGTCTACCATGCCATTATAATGGAACCAGTTGTGCCTCTTAGTGATCATGACAAGCTCCATCCAAATGCATGCTGGAGCCAATTTTTTAATAAGCATGACCAGTGCAGGAGGACCCAATTTGCTAACTGTTACTTAGGACATATTGAAAAACTGGCCTGTCAGTGAAAAACCTCACTACTCTCATGCACAAATGAATTTGCTATTCCAAAAGTAGAAGCACATGGGAAATCTCTATGACCAAACAAATATCTAAGTGGTCAGGATTTAGATGGTGCATGATTACACTGTGAAAGCCTAATACTTCAACATGAAATTATTGGATACATCAGTCTTGGCACAGAGATATGTAAAGCAAGTTTCCAAATTTATCATATTTGAAAGAACTGAATAAGATTCATCCCATTTTCAACAACTTTATATTTTTATTTTGTCAGATTTATATTACCGATACAAGCTGCAGAGAATTCCAGAGAAATCTGTAACAAAACTTTGCCAAAAAATGTCTGTTGACAAAAAAGTTCAAAAATGTATTTAAAAAATGGAAAAATTACTGCAAAAGCTTGAAAATGTAATCAGTTATGTACACATGCAAACTAAATTTCATTTTTCTACCATGAGTGGTTCTTACACAATCTTACTAAAAAGATTGTAAGGATTCATGGAGGAAAAAGTACAAAGCTTTCAAAAACTTAACAAAAAATCTCAGTATTAATCAGTATAGTTGCCAGAATCACCGCCGGAAAAAGGGGATACCTCATTATCTACTAAACACAAACACAACACTGAACTGGGTAAAATGTTTACCTTGGTTGTGTATGCACCATCTGTGGTGTCAATATCAACTTCTCTTGACAACCCAAAGTCTGCCACCTTGCACACAAGGTTTTCTGTAACAAGAATGTTTCGAGCTGCCAAATCCTGAAAAAAAGAACAATGTACTGAAAATGTTCAAATTTTCAGCAAATTTAAGAGATCATTTATTTCAAAGAACAACAATCTCTTGCCTGCCAAAGCATCTCCTTCAGGAGTCACAACCATGTATTTTTAGTCAACAAAGATGATGCTAGAATTGTACAAATTTAGGCTGACAGATTTTCAAAAACAATTTATCTTTTTTCAAGTAATAAATGTATCAGGTACTGCTGAGAGGAGAATCCCATGTAAAATGTTCCCACTGAATAGTCAGAATACTTTCAAACAAGATTTGGAATCAAGATTTTTGGTTTAAAAAATGGATAGGTGAGGAACTTGAGGCTCTTTATGGTGGTAGTGGTATTTCTATAAATTTCTAAGATAATGTTGGGAGCACTGAATAATGTTACATTACCATATGTACTTATAAGTCAGATCCAACTGAATAATGTTACATTACCATATGTACTTGTAAGTCAGATCCAACTGAATAATATTACATTACCATATGTACTTTTAAGTCAGATCCAACTGAATAATATTACATTACCATATGTACCTGTAAGTCAGATCCAACTGAATAATATTACATTACCATATGTACTTGTAAGTCAGATCCAACTGAATAATATTATATTACCATATGTACTTGTAAGTCAGATCCAGCTGAATAATATTATATTACCATATGTACTTGTAAGTCAGATCCAACTGAATAATATTACATTGCCATATGTACTTGTAAGTCAGATCCAACTGAAAACAACATAGATCCAGATCTGCCATCACATAATGTGCCACAACATCAAAGTCTATGCAGTTTGCTAGGACCAATCATTAAAACAAAAAACACTGAGCCTTATCTGCCAACACATTAAACAATAGCAGATCTGGGTCTATGTTGTTTGCAGTTTGATTCAACTTATACACAAGTACAGAGGGCATATTTTGCAGCATTCTGGATTCAGTATTATGTTTCAGCCATGTATTAAACTTTATAGGATACAATGACTGACAACCAACTGCAAATAAGTTGATCTTGGCACTGCATCGACTGTGTCTGCTTCTCAGAAGTGGTTAAAAAAAAACAATCTGGAACATATATACTCATCTAAAATACTGTAATCAAGATTGATTACTTTGCATATTGTATGTCAAATCACCATAAAGTCTTTACCAAGGAACATATCTCCTTATCCTAATATAATTGGCTTGATAATGAAAAGCAATCAGCTGTCAGGAAGTGTATGATGTGCCTAAGTCCTAATCCCAATTGACTTCCTCTGCAAAAGCATACCTCTGTTGGGTGTCACAACAAGGTCACAATGATAAACGATGTGCTAAAATTTCAAACAATCAGTAATGACGACTGTCACATGAAGCTAGAATGACTCCCTGCTAAATCTTTTAAGTGTCTTAAATTTGGCAGTAAATAACTTGTAACCAGTCAAAGCAAACAGGCAGAATGATTTATTATTGACCAATCCAATCAAAGACCTATAAACCAAGCTTTACTGACCTATGAGTTCAGCCCACACCAGATCAATATCTTATCTTTTTTTTTGCAATCATGTTCCTTATTATGAGGGATATTTAATTGCTTATTAATTTATAAACTGATCAAAGCATAACTTTAAGTCTAATTTCAAGTCATGAAATATTTAAGCATCACATTATCTTGGCCAGGTTTCTGCATTTCCCTGTAAACAAAGTAATACAGCATTCTAAGAATTAACTGATCAAAAATGACTTCAATAGCAATTTCTAATACCCAGTGTGCCGAGTCATCACCAAATTTTCTACAACTGTATGTTCATTAACATTTGTGATCAGCATGCCATAAAAATGGTCCAGCACACCCTGATGTAACATTGATATAATATGCAACAACATCTCTGACATAACATTCCAATATGCAATAACATCTTTGACATAACATCCAGATATAATAAGCAATAGCATTTTTGAAAAAACATCTAGATATAAATACATCACAACATCTTTGATATAACATCCAGTTATAATAATTGACAACAAATCTATGCAGATGAGTGATAAAGAGAATGTTCACTTGATATAATGTCATGACATCCAATACAAATAAAATATGCCACACTGTTGGCAGCTTGTGTGGCAAGGTATTACATCACTCCATCACTATAACACTGTTCCTGTTATAAGGTGGGTATGGTCATGGATCTAACATTATCAAGTAGTACTAAAATTATAATTATCATTTACTTCATTTATAAATCAGTCTCGCTATAAGGGAGTACATTCTATGATCCCTATGGACAACATTATAATGAGGGTGTACTGTATTATGTACTTCATTGCAAGACAGTTTTACTATATGGGATAAACTCAGACCTGTATGAACAGTGTTATAAGAAGGGTGCACTGTATCATGTATCTCATTATAAGGCAGTCTCACCATAAGGTGAGCCATATGGCTCCCATGGACAGCATTATAATGAAGAACTGTACCATAAATTCATTATATGGCACTCCCACTATAAGGGGTATATTCTATGACACCTATAGACAGCAATATAAATAGTACTATAAAATCATTATAAGGCAGTCTCACTATAAGGGGTATGTTCTAGGACATCTACAGACTGCATTATAATGAGGGAATACTATAAAATCATTATAAGGTAATCTCAAAATAAGGGGTACATTCTATAGACAGCATTCTAACAAGGAGTACTAGTTATATTCTACATAATACTTAATGAAATTTGTTTTAAAAACAAATGCCCCTTAAAATAAAGCCTGTGACAATATTCCAAGAGATTTTTTTGTGTGAATTCATTAAAAATACTATATATCACTTAACTATCAATGGATGCGGAATAGTTTCTACTTGTTTCATAAATTGCACATCAAATTAACTTTAAAGCAAGTTCTCAGAAATATAATTAACTCAAACTCACCCTGTGTACATATCCCATCTCGGAGAGATATCTCATTCCTGAAGATATACCCCTCATCATTCCAACTAGCTGTATCACAGTAAACCTCCCATCATTGTTCTGAAAGTTAACATGTATATAAAGAAATTTAACATTAATGTATATAAAGAAATTTAACATTAATGTATATAAAGAAATTTAACATCAACTGTTATTGATTATATTAACTGTAACATGTAGTCTTCAAAATAATCTCTTGCCTGCATCTACACTATATAACTGTCAAACATTATGCCAACTTTCAAACCTGCCAACACCACCAGTACCATCCGTAAATTATAGAATTAAATATTTACATGTCCTGCATTGTACAGTGAAAGACAACAAAACAAAGTTAAATACTATCATATTATCATTTTTGTTGGGTACCAATATTTACAGATTTTGTGGTTTCAATTAACCAAAATTTTAGAGACCAAAGACCAAATGTAATGCTCCAAGACCAAATGTAATGCTCAAAAACCAAATTTAATGCTTAAAGACCAAATGTAATGCTCAATACCAAATTTAATGCTCAAAAACCATGCTCAAAAACCAAATTTAATGCTCAAAAACCAAATTTAATGCTCAAAGACCAAATTTTAAGACCAAAAACAAAATTTACAGCTCAAAGACCAAAGGAACAATGTTCTGTGATAACAAAAACTACAATGCCACTTCCTCAATCAACAAATGCAAAGATAAACATGTCACTTTTTACAAAACCATTGAAATTTATCTCCATGGAAAGAAACAAACTGACAGTAACTGTATTGATTCATTATCATATACACTTGCTTACAAGATGATTTCAAGTGGAAACTACACAGACCCAAATCTGCTGTCTCATAATGTACTGGCTGATATGGGTCTATGCAGTTTGCTAGGAATAATCAGTAGGACAAACAACATAGACCCTAACCTGCTGGATCATTATGCAATGGCAGATCTTGGTCTATAATGTTTACAGTAGGATTTGACTTGTACTCAAGTGTATATGGTAACTGTATTAATTCATTAGTTGTGTTGATTCTTTCATTTGTTATTCGCCTCTTCACAAAAAGTATACATACAAATGTCTAATCCTCCAAACAATAATTTCAAAATCATTTGATGATTTAAATAATAAAAATTTACAGCTTATAAAAATGTATAAATACCCAAAATTAGTTCACCAGCAACAACTTTAAAGAATTGCTTTTTTATGATTTAAGGGAATTTAAGATTTTTTTTTCTTCATTGTATGATTTCTATATAAACCATGAATAAATGCCTTTTTAACTGTAATTCAGTGGGTGTTATTGATGTTGGAAGGGGCACTGCATTTTTACATCAATACTTCGAAAGCATTCATTGCTTTTATTGTGTTTTCTTCAGTAACATTTTAAAATTCCTTCTAAATCTTCAGCAGTCTGAATGCCACTCCAGTCTGGTTCACATATGTATTTCAAAACATTACATCAGGAAATGACTATCAAATCTGTAAAGGTAAGGTTTGGAACCACTTGGAACTTGAAAGTGCACTCAGTAGTAATTGAACATGTCATTCATAATATACCCTTTTACTTTTATAACTGATTTGTATCTTCAAGGTAAATGTATTGTTCTTTTATGTGTGATTGATTTTATCAATTTCTTCTTCACTAAAAGATTGCATTTTTTTATATATGATGGTAACCACATTTGCTGGAGATCTTATCAGACTTTCCTCTGGTCAATCCCACAGCAGTTGACACACAATGGCTACAGAACCATACCATCTCACTTGGCCTTAAGGCCAGGAAAGCTAAATGTATGAAATGAAGGGACATTTGGGATTTATTCACAAAAAGTAGGAACAGTCATAAAATCAAACAGGAAAGAATACCAAGGTCATAAAATAAAGTGGGTAATCAGGAAACTATAGGAAGGTCATAAAATGAAGTAGATAAAAGGTAGTAAATCAAAGTATTCATAATACTGATGGCTTGCATTCTATGACTGCATTAAACAGGATCAATAGGACACACACACACACACAACATATATATATATATATATATATATATATATATATATATATATATTCATTCTTCTCCTTATCTCTTGACTCATTAACCCCCATTTATGCATAATGAGGTTGTACCATATTTCAGGGCTCTGTAGCATCAAGGTCATTTAAGATGCAGCAAAGTAGATGGTATTATAGAAAAGTAGACAGATGTAGCTCCACAATGATACCAAATAATCTGGACTTTCTACTTGCATGACAAAATACAAAGGGAAAATTGTAATTTCTGAGACCTGATTATTTTACACCAAAAATTTGCCAGTTGTCAGGACAAGATATTGTCTGGATTTGAGTCTTCTTGGATCAAGATCTAAGGCAAACTGGTCTGAATTGTACAAGGACAGGTAACCTTTGCAAAAAGGAGGACAAGTTTTAAGATTTGGAGCAAAAAGTGGCCAGGACACAACAATGATGGGTCCAACAAGCAAAAAACAAAAAAGAATTGAAACTTTTACCCGTTGGCACATGCACAAATGAAATAGTCAAAACAAAATGATGTTTTTAATGCATCTAGGCCATCTGGCTAAATGAAAATCTCTTGGAATCAGATGTATTTGGATGTATTCAGTAGTAAACCCCAAAATGTGTTTCCTACTCTGACTTAGGTGAAAATGACAATTCTCCTGGGGTTAATTAGGTAATGGGTGAATTTTCACGACATAAATAAATCTGAATATTCCTTGTAATTTTGTTTATTTGTGCATCAATCTTGCACATTAATAAAAAAAATAGCTATTCCTTGACAATCTGTAAGAAATTTTTTAAAAAAACCTTGTTAACATTCATAAAATCTTTTTGAACAAAAAAAAGATCTCTAAGCAATTGCCTCTGATGAGCATATTCTTCTGAAATGATTCTATATTATTTGAAGTGTTACAGGGAGGTTATCAAACTATATCAAGGGAGGTTACTACTCTGACTTATCAAATCCTCTCAGGATCAGAAATTTAGTTATATCCTTTATCATGTCTTCACTGGCCATTCCAATGTCAAAAGGTCAGAACAGCTAAATATAGACAGTACTTCATTATTGGAAATATAAACTATTCTAAGTAACTGAGAACTGAATGCATGCCACTGTCTTCGAGTCTCCAAAACTAAAACTGCTGTAAAAAGTTTTTTTATACATTATTTTCAGTTTAATTCCATGTTAGGTATGAAACAGTCATAGAAGTAATTACTTACTCTTAGGAAGGTGTCAAGTGATCCATTTGCCATGTACTCAGTCACTATCATTATGGGATGACCTAATAAAAGAGATTGCACATCCATGAATTCAAGTGAAATATAACTGTATATATAATTTACAACAATGCCAACTGATATGAATATAAAAAAGCTAACAAATAAAAGATTTAATTATATAAAAAGGGCTAGTTATGTATAAAAGAAAAATATGTATTGCATATGCTGTATACACTGCACATTATTTGTATAATATTTAACAGCAGCTGTATACTTTGAAATATGGTCTCATATTTTGTATGATATTTCTCAACTCACTGTTTTGTTTCTATCAATTCTTCCATTGCATATGCATCATTTATGAATAAATGTCATAAATAAAGGCATATACTTTAGTATTTGAAGGTGAAATCTGAATAAACCAATATTAAAATGTACTATTTCATTCGTCTTGTACTTAAAGTAGTAATAAAACATAAACAAGGAGTTAAATAATTATTAGACAAAATGATGTAGGTTGATAACTGTCAAAAACCTTAATATTTGTCAGTCAAATATCAGACTCGATTTCTCTTGCTCACCTTTTGTGACAACACCCTCTAGGAAGATGACATTCTGATCATCAAACTGTCCCATAATGCTTGCTTCTGTGAGAAAATCCAGCCTATTTTTATCAGTAGCCCCTGGTTTAAGAGTCTTGATGGCAACCATCATTTCTGGACGAGATGGGATGCGTAATTTTCCTTTGCATACATCTCCAAATTCACCTAAGAAATGATTTAAGTAGTGTCGTTGATTATTTCAGGATTGAAACATATGAAATATGAAATAAGTAAAACATTTTAAAAATTCAACCTCCAAATACCATTACCCTTCATCAACTTGCACATCTTCCCAGTTTCCGGATATCTTTATCAACATTTATTTTCTTCATACTGCACCCACACCCCACCCCACACCTTTCCAGCCAATTTTCTGTCATAAATCTAATCATTCCACCATATCATGAGCATGCAGAATACCTCTGTCTTGCTGGAAGTGTTTTATGAGTCAGTCCATTGTAACAAATCATCAATCTGTTTGAAAATTTCAAAACTGATTAGATAAGAAAACAAACTGAGATAAATAACTACGATGTTTTTAGTCTATTATTCTGTTTGCAATGCAAAAACTTAAAATTTTTCTATAATCAACATTTTGTGGAAAAGATTTTAAACAGAAACAAAGTTGCAACTATTTATCTCAGCCAGTTTTCTTGTCAGAGTGTTTCTGATTTTTTTTTCTTCCTTAGACCAGTTGTTTATTAGCAAAGAATTAAAGCTACTGCAAAAGATTAAGGTAATCCAATTGCCTGTGACATAGCGAGAACCTGTATAATGGTCAAAATTACTTCCAGCCCTGGTCAGCTGCCTTGCTGTGTCATTGCAAAAGACACTTGGCTTCCATTTCATTGGCATGGTATTGTTAATAACGGGTTTAGAATGCCATTAAAACCTAACCAACAGCAATCATCCTCTGGCTGTCTTCTTTATAGAGGATGCAATGTAGTATTCAAATTATGAAATGATACATCTGATGTTAATTGATGTAATAATTTCATTGGTTCATTTACATTCTTCAAGCATGTAACAAGATTTCAGGAAAATTGTATCTTCTATGATAAATTGGAAATTTAATGAGGTCTTGCTCAATCAAAGACTAAATGCATCATTCTGCAAAATCTTCATATATGTAAACTAATCACATGTTTAAAAAATGAAATATGTATTCAATTAATTATAGATTTTACAAACAAAAATACCAATATTAAAGTCCTGCATAAATAATATTATCATCTCATATTTTACATGTGAAATGTAACAGTACAATCACTAGGACAAATCATCTGAAATGAAATCATGTGACATACTTTTGCCAATCAAACATCCTGCAACTATCCACATGACTTACCTCCTCCAATGACAGACTCTATGGTAATGTGGGATGGATCAATCTCCTTGGTGAACTCTCTAACAGCCTGATTGGGATCTTCATATGTATGGGGATCAACATAAGTCTTTACTGAACCATTGGTAGCTGGGTGAAACAAAGGCATCGTCACTGAAAAAAAGAAAACAAACTATTGGTTACTTCAAGTCCATAGCTGTGGATGTAATTTAATTTCTTCCCAAAACTATTCCATAACAATAGATTCAAGAGAAAACCAGTTTTGCAATGTAAATTTTACCTGATATATCTAACCCAGAATTGTCATGTCATAATTGATGCAAGATTTATGACCTTGCCCTTTAATCTTATGTTCTTCATTATACTGGAATCTTTAGGATAGTTAGTGCAATTTTAGCGACAACCTATCCATGCAAAACAATGGGTGATCTATTAAAAACAATGCAAGCACATGCACACATACACACATCACACACACTAATGCAGGTTTACCTCTTTATTAGTGCTAAAGAGGTAAATCCAGAGTTGGTTCTAATGGATGCAAATCACTCAATATTGCTACTGCTATATCTGGTATTTCTTTCATTTACTACAGCAAACTGAATCAGCTCTTCTGACTTGAATTTTTCAATGAAGCACAAGCAACTGACATGAGATGATAAAAAAAAGAAACTGACTTGATGTGGATGTGATCAATGTGCCTTGATTTAGATGTCATCAATGTGCTTTGATTTAGATGTCATCAATGTGCCTTGATTTAGATGTCATCAATATGCCTTGATTTAAATGTCATCAATATGCCTTGATTTAAATGTCATCAATATGCCTTGATTTAAATGTCATCAATGTGCCTTGATTTAGATGTCATCAATATGCCTTGATTTAGATGTAATCAATATGCCTTGATTTAGATGTCATCAATATGCCTTGATTTAGATGTCATCAATATGCCTTGATTTAAATGTCATCAATGTGCCTTGATTTGGATGTCATCAATGTGCCTTGATTTAGATGTCATCAGCCTTGATGCATCAATTGCCTTGATTTAAATGTCATCAATGTGCCTTGATTTAGATATCAGTGTGCCTTGATTTACATATCAATATGCCTTGATTTAGATGTCATCAATGTACCTTGATTTACATATCATCAATATGCCTTGAGTTGGATGTAATCAATGTGCCTTGATTTAGATGTCATCAATGTGCCTTGATTTAAATGTCATCAATGTGCCTTGATTTAGATGTCATCAGTGTGCCTTGATTTACATATCAATATGCCTTGATTTAGATGTCATCAATGTGCCTTGATTTACATATCATCAATATGCCTTGATTTACATGTCATCAATATGCCTTGAATTAGATGTAATCAATATGCCTTGATTTAGATGTAATCAATATGCCTTGATTTAGATGTCATCAATATGCCTCGAGTTGGATGTAATCAATGTGCCTTGATTTAGATGTCATCAATGTGCCTTGATTTAGATGTGATCAATGTGCCTTGATTTTGATGGAATCAATATGCCTACAAGTCATCAATATGCCTTGATTTAAATGTCATCAATATGCCTTGATTTAGATGTAATCAATATACCTTGATTTAGATGTAATCAATATGCCTTGATTTAGATGTCATCAATATGCCTACATGTCATCAATATGCCTTGATTTAGACGTCATCAATATGCCTACATGTCACCAATATGCCTTGATTTAGATGTCATCAATATGCCTACATGTCACCAATATGCCTTGATTTAGATGTAATCAATGTGCCTTGATTTAGATGTAATCAATATGCCTTGATTTAGATGTGATCAATATGCCTTGATTTAGATGTAATCAATGTGCCTTGATTTAGATGTAATCAATATGCCTTGATTTAGATGTAATCAATATGCCTTGATTTAGATGTCATCAATATGCCTTGATTTAGATGTAATCAATGTGTCTTGATTTAGATGTCATCAATATGCCTTGATTTAGATATGATCAATATGCCTTGATTTAGATGTAATCAATATGCCTTGATTTAGATGTCATCAATATGCCTTGATTTAGATGTAATCAATGTGTCTTGATTTAGATGTCATCAATGTGCCTTGACTTAGATATGATCAATATGCCTTGATTTAGATGTAATCAATATGCCTTGATTTAGATGTCATCAATATGCCTTGATTTAGATGTGATCAATGTGTCTTGATTTAGATGTGATCAATGTGCCTTGATTTAGATGTCATCAATATGCCTTGATTTAAATGTCATCAATGTGCCTTGATTTAGATGTCATCAATATGCCTTGATTTTGATGTCATCAATATGCCTTGATTTAGATGTAATCAATATGCCTCGATTTAAATGTCATCAATATGCCTTGAGTTGGATGTAATCAATGTACCTTGATTTAGATGTCATCAGTGTGCCTTGATTTAGATGTCATCAATATGCCTTGATTTAGATGTCATCAATGTGTCTTGATTTAGATGTAATCAATGTGCCTTGATTTAGATGTCATCAATATGTCTTGATTTAAATGTCATCAATGCGCCTCGATTTAGATGTCATCAATATGCCTTGATTTAGATGTCATCAATGTGCCTTGATTTAGATGTCATCAAAGTTCCTTGATTTAGATGTGATCAATATACCTTCATTTAGATGTCATCAATATGCCTTGATTTACATATCAATGTGCCTAGATTTACATGTCATCAATATGCCTTGATTTAGATGTAATCAATATGCCTTGATTTAGATGTAATCAATATGCCTTGATTTAGATGTCATCAATGTGCCTTGATTTAGATGTCATCAATATGCCTTGATTTACATATCATCAATATGCCTTGATTTACATGTCATCAATGTGCCTTGATTTAGATGTAATCAATATGCCTTGATTTAGATGTAATCAATATGCCTTGATTTAGATGTAATCAATATGCCTTGATTTAGATGTCATCAATATGCCTTGAGTTGGATGTAATCAATGTGCCTTGATTTAGATGTCATCAATGTGCCTTGATTTAGATGTGATCAATATGCCTTGATTTTGATGTAATCAATATGCCTACAAGTCATCAATATGCCTTGATTTAAATGTCATCAATATGCCTTGATTTAGATGTAATCAATATGCCTTGATTTAGATGTAATCAATATGCCTTGATTTAGATGTAATCAATATGCCTTGATTTAGATGTCATCAATATGCCTACATGTCATCAATATGCCTTGATTTAGATGTCATCAATATGCCTACATGTCATCAATATGCCTTGATTTAGATGTCATCAATATGCCTACATGTCATCAATATGCCTTGATTTAGATGTCATCAATATGCCTACATGTCACCAATATACCTTGATTTAGATGTAATCAATGTGCCTTGATTTAGATGTAATCAATGTGCCTTGATTTAGATGTCATCAATGTGCCTTGATTTAGATGTCATCAATATGCCTTGACTTAAATGTCATCAATGTGCCTTGATTTAGATGTCATCAATGTGCCTTGATTTAGATGTCATCAATATGCCTTGACTTAAATGTCATCAATGTGCCTTGATTTAGATGCCATCAATGTGCCTTGATTTAGATGTAATCAATATGCCTACATGTCATCAATATTTACTACAGGTAACTGAATCAGATCTTCTGACTCGAATTTTTTAATGAAGCACAAGCGACTGACATGAGATGATAAAAACAAAGAACTGACTTGATGTGGATGTGATCAATGTGCCTTGATTTAGATGTGATCAATGTGCCTTGATTTAGATGTCATCAATGTGCCTTGATTTAGATGTCATCAATGTGTCTTGATTTAGATGTCATCAATATGCCTTGATTTAGATGTCATCAATATACCTTGATTTACATGTCATCAATGTGCCTTGATTTAAATGTCGTCAATGTGCCTTGATTCAGATGTCATCAGTGTGCCTTGATTTACATATCAATATGCCTTGATTTAGATGTCATCAATGTGCCTTGATTTACATATCATCAATATGCCTTGAGTTGGATGTAATCAATGTGCCTTGATTTAGATGTGATCAATATGCCTTGATTTAGATGTAATCAATATGCCTACATGTCATCAATATGCCTCGATTTACATGCCATCAATATGCCTTGATTTAGATGTCATCAATATGCCTTGATTTTGATGTAATCAATATGCCTTGATTTAGATGTCATCAATATTCCTTGATTTAGATGTCATCAATATGCCTTGATTCAGATGTGATCAATGTGTCTTGATTTAGATGTCATGAATGTGTCTTGATTTAGATGTAATCAATGTGCCTTGATTTAGATGTCATGAATGTGCCTTGATTTAGATGTCATCAATGTGCCTTGATTTAGATGTCATCATTGTGTCTTGATTTACATGTAATCAATATGCCTTGATTTAGATGTCATCAATATGCCTTGATTTAGATGTCATCAATGTGTCTTGATTTAGATGTAATCAATGTGCCTTGATTTAGATGTAATCAATGTGCCTTGATTTAGATGTCATGAATGTGCCTTGATTTAGATGTCATCAATGTGCCTTGATTTAGATGTCATCAATGTGTCTTGATTTACATGTAATCAATGTGCCTTGATTTAGATGTCATCAATATGCCTTGATTTAGATGTCATCAATGTGTCTTGATTTAGATGTAATCAATGTGCCTTGATTTAGATGTAATCAATGTGCCTTGATTTAGATGTCAGGAATGTGCCTTGATTTAGATGTAATCAATATGCCTTGATTTAGATGTCATCAATATGCCTCGATTTACATGTCATCAATATGCCTTGATTTAAATGTCATCTATATGCCTTGATTTTGATGTAATCAATATGCCTCGATTTAGATGTCATCAATATTCCTTGATTCAGATGTCATCAATATGCCTCGATTTAGATGTGATCAATGTGTCTTGATTTAGATGTAATCAATGTGCCTTGATTTAGATGTCATCAATATGCCTTGATTTAGATGTCATCAATGTGTCTTGATTTAGATGTAATCAATGTGCCTTGATTTAGATGTAATCAATATTCCTTGATTTAGATGTGATCATGTGATAAATATGCCTTATTTTTTAAATGATCAACATGCCTTGATTAATACGTGATCGATATGCTTTAAGATATAAAACATATCTAGTATACTAAATAACCTTAATATAGAGTATAAAAAATATCAAACTCAAATTAAATTAGTAATTACTAATCCTGGAATTCAGATGCAAGTTTACATAGATGTTAAAATATATGTGGATCACACAGGTAAAACATAACATGTTTTCAGTCAGAAATGTGCCAGATTATGAAATGATAAATGAAGATGTCATACATTCTTGTATATAAGTCGAGTCCAACTGCACACAAAACAGACCCTGGTCTGCTGCTGCATAATGTGCTGGCAGATCTGGGTCCATGTTGTTTGTTTTTCTGACCTGTCCTAACAAATGCATCATGCAACCACAGATCTTGGTCTATTATAGCATGCAGAATGAGAAAGTAACCATCAGCATACAAAATAAAAAGTGTATACAAAGACTTACCTACCATAATTAACTTATTCATCACTGAAAATAATTTTGAAAACTTCTACCCCATATAGCAATACACTGCAGTGGATAAGCTTAAAGAAAATGTAACAAGCTTTCTCACATACCCACACAGGCCGAGCCAGAGACTCAAACCCATGCGGACATAGGTGAGATAGCACTGATCAGTAAAGGTAATTGCTTTCAACCACTTGGCCACCCACAGCCGCACTAAACTTATGCACATACATAATTTGTCATTTAATAAATTAGTAAAGTGAAGCTACTCTTCTTTAACAAAAAAGGACATAAATAAAAGTTAAGTAAAAAGATTAATGTCAAATATAATCTGGATGTGTGAACAGATGAACAGGTTGATACATATATGGATATTAAAGTGACGGCTACATGAAACTTTTGCCAATATGGACTTGATAAAAATAGAACCATACTTACACTTTCACTCTTGAATGCAGCAACATTCAAACTTTTTTATTTTTACCATTTTTAAACATTGCAGTTTGTAGTCCATTTTACATCTCTGAGCATTAGTATTAAAAATAAATGCATCTTGATTAAAAATAATGGAAACAAAATTATTTAGCTATTACTTAAGAGGAAAACTGATTTTCTTTTGTACGTTTTTATCTAAAAGTTTTGAGGATATCAAACTTGTATACATGGGGTGGTAAATTCACTTGTCCGAACTTGAAATTGTGGATAAAACTGTCTGGAGATTTGTCTAATTGATTGCCCAATCAAGTGCTGATTCAGGGTTGACCAACATTTCACTTTAATGAAAAGGATGTTCTGTTGAGAATATTGCTGGCTTTGTTCATTTAAAGTCCATACTTTCTACTGGAAGTTTGTTTTCCATTTGTTTTTAACAAGCTCATACAAGCAATCTGCTCTTACTTTTAACATACACATAACCAGATGGAGACTAGACTGGTCTTAGTTTGTAATTACTTACTACTGGTGTTAGAAGGGACACAAAATAAATTCTGGAAAACAATTCATGTTGTTAACATCAGCAACATTTATATTTTTATAACAGCCAGTTGAGTAAGAGTTTATTCAGGCAAGTGAATATTCTAAATATTTTCCTGACTGATTTTCAACCCCTGTATACATAATTCTAGTACAAAGGCAGAAATTTTCCTCTCTCACTTAGCACTCTCTTTTATACCACTACAACAGATGACTTGACAAAATAATCTAGAACAGGAAACAAAGAGAAAATCCATGTACTCAAAAATTACACATTACTTAAAACTATGTACAACATATACCTGCTTATAAGTCAAGTCCAACTGCAAACAACAGGCATTTCACAATGTACCTGCAGAGCAGGGTCCAAGATGTTTTCTACTAATTACACCAAACAAACTTTATAGACCCAGACCTATCAGAACATTATGAGATGGTAGATCTGAGTCTGTACACTTTACAGCTGAACTAGGCTTACGAGTGACCATATATGGCATTAATGTGCTACCTTCACAATTAGAGTGATTTCTACTAATCTAGTGTAAATTAAGGAGTTAAAACTCATCTACAACAATGTACATAATTCAATTAAAACAAATTCATATAATTTGATGATAGTAACATGTTTACAAATCTGTTGGAGGAATAAAGTTGGCAAAACATCTTAACTCATAAAAATTATTCAAAATAATTTTATATATATTTATTGAAAATATTACACAAATTTTGTAATGTGAAACTGCTACAATAACAGAATTTACAGAAATTTAAATAAACAAAGACATGCTGAAATACCAACTCCTCGAAGGATTAATGAAACACCTTTTTTTCTTCAAAATGAAACACTCTAAATATCAATGAGTGATGAGACTGGCTTACTATTCTCATTTTTCATTTACAAATAATATTCACCACCAACATGATAGATCTACAAATGGTAAAAAAAGGACAAAAATACACAATGAAAAATTATGTGTCATATGCATGACGCCAGAAAGAAATTATGTGTCATAGCTATGAAAGGGAAATTAAGCATCAAGAGAATTTAGCTATACAAGCAACAATGTGATAAATGATTAGCATGCTAGACAAGAGTAGATGTTATCAGATACATTGAAAAGTACCCTGAAAAACATGCATGCAAAGCATGGACTTCAATTTCACACTTCACTAGATTAATTCAAGTTTCACTTGAATATTTCACAATGCAGATAATGTACTGATGCCTAAAAAATAACATGAGTTCAATTATGAATTAAGGATGTACATGAGCAATTAAAGAATTCTCGTACTGGTGATGATGGCTGCATCAAAAAGGATACCCATTTACAATTTCTGCGGGACGGCTTAAACAGAAGAACCTGGAGAAATGGTTATTCAGGGGATACAAATCTTCCATGATGAAGTTATGTGGAATCTGAAGCAACATGCCAAATCTGGTTGAAATCCAAAAACATCTTAGTGAAGGTATCTTTTGCGAAAACCAAAATGTTGGAGGATCAGCAATTGGGCGGGGGGTGGGGGGTGGGGGGGCGAGAGAGCAAAAATTTTTGTAAAGAAGATAAAAGCCATAAAAAGCACATGCAGGTTTATGAAGTGCATCAGAGAATGTTGAATGGTTTTTGTGCTACACAGGTTACAAGCAAAATCCCATTAGACTATATGAAGTTATAATGGGTCATAACTCATTCTGAGATGGAGCTGAGGAGACAAACCCATACAAGGCAAAATCTAGGTCTTGAGACAACATACACATCAAATTGTATCAATATGTGTTGAATAAGCTGTATGCTGGTTACAAGTACCTGCTGCAGCAAATATTAAATACAGATGTTAAAAGGGGAATAACTCCAATAAAACTGGACCGGATGGAATATATCTTTAAAAATTGCATCTGAATATGATAAGCATTTCGCATACCAAATGTCATCAAACTGTGTGCAAGGATTGCAGAGCAAAGCTGGTTAAAAGAAATGTGAATGGAAGGACAGATGGATAGATACACTAGGTGATTTAATGTTCCCGCAGCTAAATGTTGGGATCCAATAAACTGATCTTGTATTTCGTGCAAAGCTTTTAGTTCAATCAAATGTGTTTAGTTAACAGCAATTTAAGTCAAATGGAAGTATTAGATGAATCAACATCATGAAATTTGTGAAACTGAAGTCCTGTAAAATATGGCAGTTAGGCTAAACTAGCATGTTAGAATATGAGCCTATAATAGTCCTTGTTACTTACTGCTTCCATTGATATGGGGGCCCATTGAGGGACACTGAAGGACTAAAGTAGTAAAAAATGGATCTAGTGAGTTATGGACCCTCCTGCATAGTTCGGTTGCCACAACAACAGTGACAGATAAATCTGATATATTTTGGTATGTTGCCATAACAGTGTGATGTATTTTGGTATGCTGCCATGGCAACTGATAAAAGTAACATCGGTTTGATGATAGGAATGGATTATTAAACTTTATCAGTGGTAAAACTTGAATTGAAAGACTGCAGTTTTGAGGAAACACCTGTCATTTGTGACCAGATTCTTAATGCATGGATCAATTTTGTTATATATTCTGATAACATGTACTCAGAGACCACACTGACCTGTCCTTAAAGACCAGTTGTTCTTTTTTGTTGGCAGAATGGGTATTCAGTCTTTTAATTTGCTTGGTTTTAATGACATGTTTAACACATCATTTGGCTATTTCATGCCTAGGAATTGGAACCAAAATGCCCTTCCACAAGAGCACAGTGAAGCAGCCAACCCAGGCTGACCTATCTATGTGTCAAACCCACATCCCTTGGATTACAAGTCCAATACTTTGCCAACTAAGCTACCACTGCTCCACAGACTGTCAGGAAAGGATTCAAAGTAATATATATATATATATATATATATATATATATATATATATATATATATATATGGTATTAAGAATATGCAGACTGTCTTTAAAGACTGGTACTCAATTGAATTTTCTGGTAAGGGCCAGAACACAGAGAAGTATAAAAAAAAAAGGTAGTACCATTCTGCCCCACAATTTTTAGACACCTATGGTCAACTGGATAAGACAGTTGGGGAATAGCAGATCATCAATGGTCAAATGAATATAACAGTTTTGGACTAACAGATCAACTTGGACCCTACACAGCACTTCACACCTACTGTCCATTATTTTCTAATCACTAATGGACCATTGGATAGACAGCTGGGAGATGACTGATGAATATGAACCACATTACATCTCATATATCCTACCCTGTTATTTTCTAATCACCAATGGCCTAGTGGATAAGAAAGTCAAGGTAGTAACAGATCAACCTTGAATTGGTGATCATGGGTTCAAGGTCAAATAGCACAGATGTGCTTGTTTCCAAGGCCTTATTTAAAAATCAAGTTCCAGAATCAAGAACAACAACAGCTGGACCAGCCACTACCTTTGATTCTCACAGGCTTGCAAGACTCAATGAAAGACCATATTTCTGCATTACTGGTATTTATGTAAGGTAAGAGTTTTATAAGGTACAGAATTTAATACAAGGCAGTCTTTTTACAATGGTGATCTTGCTAACAGGTGGGTTTTCAAGTAAAGGTGTCTTTTCTAACAGTAGGTATATCTACAAAAAGTAACAGCCCTCTAACTACCATCTATACCTGCTTAAAATTCTAGTCTAAGTGAAAGCAACACAGACCATGATCTGCCATCACATCATGCACCCGCAATTCAGGGCATATACTGTTTGCTCCACTTATTAGTCCTAACAAACTGCATAAACCTAGAACTGCTGGTGCATCATGCAACAGAAGATCAGGGTCTATGTAGTTTGCACTCGGAGCTGACTATCAACTTTTATACCAGTCTATATGGCATTTCATTTCTATGCAAGCAAGTCATGTCTAAATGGCTCAAAGTCATTATGTGAAGGGCTTCACAGGAAAACAATTTTTCTGGAATAGACATAATTAACTTAAGGTATGTGAGAAAAAAAGGACAGTTCCCCCACCCCTTCAGTATAACACAGTTATAATATGTAACCTGCCTACCTACACATATGTGCCCTATTTTTAAATATAATTAAAAACACTTTATTGATTCTGTATGTAACAAGAAGCTGGCAATATGCCAAGTCTGCCTCTAAGCTATTGGTAAATTAGTGTTGCACATATCAAGATGTATCCACACACAAAGCAACATGGCTCGGTCAACTGTACCACATCAGAAACTGAAGCACTGAGATTAATATCTGGTTTGGATGGACATACCAATGGACATACAAATGGACACAAGGACATCCAAGTAAAAACCAGACTCACATTAAACTTGTTATAGTTAATTGCTATACAGTTAATTAAGCTTCCTGTCTTCAATGTGAGTATAGATTACAAGCATTGCAACCTCCTGTATTCCTTGATGAATGTCACAGCTGATGAGTGATGGGGTCAGAATTTCCAAGTGACTTATGACTTGATTACAAGTTCCTCCCATTCCCATTTATACATCATTAATATTTGGCCCACAGCAAACTCAAATTAGGGCATATCCAAAGACCCATGCAATATTCTACTGTTCTCCATGCATTTGTTTTGGTAACTGGTCAACAAGCACCTGCCTTACAGTGATGCTTATGTAACTATATACATAACTTATTACTTAGTTATATGCACTTCAAAACACAGTTCTTTTGAATACAGCATGAATAGAAATCCACAAGCTTTTAAGTCAATTGAAAATAAGCAATTAAGCTAATTCAATGAAATAAGATAAAGTAACTTACAAATCATTTAATTTGGGCATCAAGAAAATATACTAATTATATCAAGCAGTAATGCTTTTTTTCCAAACACAAATATATCTCCTTTTTATCTGATTTTTAATTCCTTACATTTGTATTCACAATGACTAGATGAAGGAGGCTCTTTTTCAATACTTAAAGTTCAACAAATAAATCAGATTATACCTGTATTTAAGCAAGAGCAAGAAATGCTAAATAAAAATAATGATGGCACTGGACTGATGATGTAGGAGAAATAAGGAATCTGAAAGCACTATGACAACAACGGTATGTATAGAGGTTACATGCTTGTGACCTGGAAGTGCCAAGGGTTTACTAAAAAAATGCATCTTGCATATTCTTTGGCATATTGAGGTGTTTCTTCATTAAATATGTACTTTTATTCTGTAAAACACTGAAAATATGGACTATGTTTCTCCTGATTTCTCAGCTGTACAGATCAATAAAGCATCTCATAAATAAAAAACTTATTCTTATAAATTCATCAGCTATTCAAAAAAATTCCACATCTCCTGAGGAGTCAAGATAATGTGCATTTTAGAGCATCAGTTTGCCCAAATAACTTGTACGTGTAATTTATTTCTAAACATTCTTTTCAGGAGAAATCACATACACAATAATAGTACTGATGGTATATGTAGTTGCCATGGATTATCTGGATCCCTGTTTCTGAAGCTTATCTCAAAAGTGTAACCTTCTAATACAGAAAACCAGTCTAAAAATTCCATAGCATACTTTCATCATATAGCAAAAGACCAAAATGATGAATGAGCTCCACTGCAAAGGAATATTATTATCACATAGTGATTTCTTTAAAAAATAAACTTTGTCATTCCTTTCTTTGGAAAATTTTCTCAACAGCCCATGTATCTAATAGGGAAATTACAGGTAAAACAAGCAGAATGACTGCATTATCTGTAAAACTGCTCATGTGAAGAAAAAATCTTTGCTGGTATGTATGAATAATATACAATACTATATTTCCTGCTTTCCAACAATTCAACCTAACTACCATTTATGGAAATTTCCAGCAAGTTACATGTCAGGCAAAATACATTCTGGTAACTTTCTTCTTCTATTATTTTAAATTATTTTTTACTTCTGTACGCTTGATGCCTCAAGTGCACACCTGAGCTGACCCTCTGACCTAGAGGAAACAAGATGACAGACAACACAACTAATCTTGGATGGTAGCCATTTAGTAATAACTCATTTTCACTGACCATGGATTTTTATTCACTTCATTCCATATCAACTCTTACAATATGTAACTATCAGAAACACTATATACCATTCTGCTATCTGACTAGACACAACTAAAAGAAAAAGATCCAATCAGAATAACAACAAAACTAGTTGTGAATAATTACAGAGGCATCCATAGATAACATCACATGTTGCATGCAAGTTTCCCAAATCTCAACATTTCACATATAGGTTTTTCCTTCAAGTCAAAGGATGAGGACAACATAATGAAACTGTCATGTAATCTGCTTCTTCACTGTCAACTGATTTCACATGTTATGAGCAGCAACCCTTTCATCTACAAACAAGGTTTAAAACATGGTTTTGGCTAACTTAGGGTCAATGCAGAATGAAGTGGTTTGATGATCCTTGGCCAGCGAAGATGGTAATATCTTTGCAAATGCCAAAACCAATACGTAAACCGGGGACTGAGGAGGTGCAAAGCAAATGTGTTATCACTTTCGTTGATCAGCACTAATGTAAATAAAATAAGCTCAATCTGCTTCACCAAGCAGCACAAAAAAACTACATGCATTTGCTGCAGCTGTATGCATGTGCTGTTAGTGTAACAACATATGCCTACCCTCACCATGGCTATAGTGCAGAGTGTCACAGTCTGCGGACTTCAAGTCATTATTGTGTCTGCTCCTGAAATTAACATGAAAATGAGGTTATGATGCAATCATTCCTTTTTTCTTTTCCTGAACGATGTTATATGTTGTGAACTGTTTTATTTTCATGGGTGACCATTTTCATGGTTTTGTGAAAAATTACATTTTCATTGGCACCTAAATTTACAGATAGGAAAGAGGTCCTATTGAGTCTGCAGAAAAAACAGTCTGTTGCACCTTTACATTAGTGGTTTGTGACAAACAAGAAATTTATGAAAATTGGTCTTACATGAAAATAGTCAATTCACAGAATTTATACACAATTTGAAACTTCCGTCTAATAGAAAATATTTTACTGCGATAATCTTTAGTACACATTTAAATGAGATAATCTTCGGAGTACATATGGTACATAACATGAATTGTAAATAGCTCCATATTTTTTAAATAAAAGAATATGATGATCTATTCTGAAATCATGGAATAACAAGCAATGGGTTTAGGTGCCAATTCTGAAAAAGTTGATGTACACCGATTTTGTCTTCATCAAATTTTGAACATCAACAATAAAGTTACTGATCTGACCTCTACGTATTGGACAAACACTTTGATATAACACCATAAATGGGAACAATTTATTCAAATTTCTGTAAAAATTTCATACATTTATCCAAAAGCCACCTTTAACTGGCATTTTTATCACCAATTATGTGTCAGAAAAATGAGATTTGATGTAAATTAAAAACTGAAGCTTCACATCTCCTTGATCAATTTTATTTTCATGATGAAACTTAATTAGCATTTATTAGGATAAAATGAATATTATCAGCAGTGGATATTATGCTACTCACCTGCGAAGTAAAAGTACGATCATGATGGTTGCTATTGCCATGCAGAGAAGAACTGCTACGACAGCCCCCACAATTATTCCGACTGATGGGAGGGGAGCAACCAGATCGTTCCCAGATTCTGTAAAACAAGGTAAATTACACTAGAACCACACTTCAGAATTTTTCAAATTATATTTGATATTTAAGTTGAAAGACCAAAGAGACAAATTAGGTACATGCATTTCCTTACCTACAAAAGGAAATTGAGTTATTTCACTAAAATATGTTTATAGCAAAAGGTATATTTTGTCAACCCTTCTTTCTCAAAGTAAAATAACTTAAACAAGATATTTTGGAAACTGAAGCATAAATTATCATTTTAAAATTCAACCATTTACGTGCTCTCTTTTCCATTATATGCTGCTAAACATGTTACTTTCTTAATAACTGTAGTGCTGTCATGGTCAAATAATGGGTCAAAATTGTAAATAATTTTCAGAAGCAGAAAATTTGAATGGATTTAGCAAGACAGCAATTTTCAAAAACAATTATATTCCTAACAATTTACACATTAATAACATACCATACCATACATACTGGCTTATAAGTCAGGTCCAACTGCAAACTGCACTGACCCAGATCTGCCAATGTATAATGCACCAGCAGATTTAGATCTATGCAGTTTATTAGTGATCTATATTGTTTGTTCTACTAATTAGTCCTAATTAACTTAACTATATAGACCCAGATGTGCTGGTGCATTATGCAATGGCAGACCTATCTCTATGCACTTTGCAGGTGGATCTGACTTGTATGCGAGTATATACGGCATGTTACCAATGTGCTAGTAAATAAAATGTTGATGTCTGCTTTTGTAAAATGTTTACTTGAGAGCTTGAAATGACCTGATCATTATTACAGTATCACATCAAATGTTATCTACTTGTGTCAAGAAAACCCTAGTAGAGACTGGACGCAAAATCCAATTTGACCTCTTATTAAATAATGAAGAAAATGCTCATAGTTCTATAAAAGAAAATAATAAACTAAACAAAATTTAAAATGACTTCTAGAAGTCGTTAGTGATTTACAATCTATCATCAACAAGCCTTGCCTGTTTTTCTGTTGCAGCAAATATATGTCATACTGAAAATACTGAAAAAAATCGACTTATGGATAAACTTTTCTGTGTGTACTTGATAAGAGAAAATCACGATCTTTTTACCATGTGAATTTTTTAAATTTAAGAGCTTTACACATAATTAATGACAGGGTACTTTATTCTCTACACTTTTATGTAATGGCACCAACATTGTCACGGATTTTCAACAAAGAGTACAAAAAAATACACACAAGCCTAAAATGTTTTCATGATGGCTATGAAAAAATACAAATTTTCAAATAATGAGATGATTCACAATTAAATGGATGGATTTAAAGTACCACATATACTTGCTTACAAGTCCAACTGCAAACAAGACACACCCTGACCTGCCATCACATGAAGCACTAGCAGATCAGGGTTTATATCGCTTGTTCTACTGATTACTTGTAAAAACAAAAATTGTATAGACCCAGTTTTGCAGGCACATTAAGTAATTGCAGATCTTGGTTTGTACAGTTTGCAGGTGGACTTGACTTACAAATGAATATACATGGCATAATAGCTAGATGTCAAAATTTAAGAAAAATACACCCAAACAGCAGAGTAACAGTGACCTCTGTTCTAGGTACCGTGAAATCAATTAATGAAAATGTTGAGAAATGCCTACTGGTTGCAACCATAAAAAAAATATGTACCACTAAATAGCCTCGTAAAGTGAAATTCCTGTTTTAAGTTTAAAGCATAATTCTGTTTAAATCTCATAATCATTACAAATGCAACATGCTCTCCTCTATCCAAGCATGAAAAGAGTCCGCCAACTGTAGCAGTGATGCTCGCTAGCACTTTCATAACAACTTAATTAAGTGCTTACTCAGCAGCTAAGCTGGATTTTATTTTAACAACTGTTGAGAACTTAAAGGTCCTCTGCTGTGATAACATAAGCTAATTAACAGATTAATTGTCTCTGCTGTGATAACATAAGCTAATTAACAGATTAATTGTCTCTGATGTGATAACATAAGCTAATTAACAGATTAATTGTCTCAGCCAAATGCAAAACATGAAAGGTGATAACATTACAGTAACATCCATATGTATGGTCAGTCAATTTGTTGCTAAATCACATGCCATAGAAAACTCAAGTTGTTGCTTTGGTATTATCTGTGAATTGTTCTTTGCAGTGATACATTTGAAAACAAAGCCTGTAAGTTCTAATAAAACACACAAATTAGTGTATCTTCTACTTTTCTTTTGGTCATTTTCTTTTTGCTTTTCTGATCTGGATGTAGTGTTCAAGGATCATGCAACTGCCATGTGCTTTTTTTATTAATACAAATGATTTCAGGTTGCACTCATTATGTGCTATTGACAAAGTTACATTTAAAAATACTTTTTTTTAAACAGGAATTTTCCAGAGCAAACATATGAAGCTTAAGCTTTTGTTGTTTAAATGCCATGTATACACACATGCGGACCTTAAATGGAAATCAACTCCAACTTTACTTATACACAAATTGGTCAGCACTGCATTTCAACTTGGACCACATTAAAAGTCGGTCATCAATCTCTTGATTTTGACTTCTTCAGATGTAATATACATATATATTAAATTACCTTTGATGAATATTTCTATAGGATAATGCCATTTTAATTCTCATGTATCAAAGAAACTTCCTAGAACCCCACTAGCCCCTCCCCCCCCCCAAAAAAAACCCCTGTCAACAACATTTGCATCTCCCTCAATGTCTCATTTAATGTTTATGGACATGTCACTTGCGAGTTATTGAGAGGTACATGCATGTAGTATGCAAGGGCTCACTTTCCTCATGTTTGCAGGATTTTCTTTTCCTGATAATTAATGTAAAAGGATCTGCATATAAAGAATGTAACTTAAGTTGCTACGTTCTTTTATCAGTTCCTCTTTTTTTAAGTTTTCCATTCCTGTGTAAAAATGTTCGAGAAAATTCAACCAAGAGCATAACAGTATTAAGAAGTATATAAATTTAAACCCATGCAAAAAAAGCTCATGAATTTTCTGCTTAAAGAACAGAGGGGATGAAATTTTTTTGGGTCAGGGGGATTCAAAAAATTTAGCAACAGTGGCTTCTGATGTAATAGATTATAGACTGTGAGAAGTCGTTATGTTTTTTGCAATGACAAGGTCAAAAAATGATATATCATTCAAAGATCCAAGAAAGATCTAAGGATTCATTTGGCAAAAGAGAACAATTATCTCCATTTGGTAAAGGCTTACTCAAAAAAAAATTCAATCAAAACATACGCACTCTTACAAGATTATTCAAGCTAAAATACCCATAATATCAATTACAGAAATTAATAGTATTTCAGGAGCTGAAACTCATTTGATGGTTAAAACAGATGCCTGAATGTAAAGAAAATGGAAAAAAAATAATGTCTTGCATCCATCTAAATGTGGCCTTTGTGGAAATTGCTGTCATATGTATGTGTGAAATTTACTGAGTAAAATGTATTATGTGTACACGTGTGGAATTTAACATCTATCTTTATAAAGTCCTGTGTTTGTGTGCAATGTCCAAATGTGAACAGTATAGACCCAGAATCTCTCACCCCATTAGCAGCAGTAGACTACTGTACAAACAACAATGACTGTGACTTGACAGTGCATCGTGCAAGGGCAGATACAGGTCTAATTCTATCCACAATTAGATGATTCTTATGTTATTCTGTAGAAAACATGTACTTCCAGTACAGTAACCCTGACTTGTGATCCCTAAACTGATAGGGTTCTACCAAAACCCAAATGCAAGCCATCCAAAGTTTGGTTACTGTACACATTGGAAAAGGTGAGTTATTGTGTAGAAACAATTCTTCTTCTTCAGTCATAATGACCCTGATCTTTAAGCTTTTGACCCCCAAATCAATAAGGTTCTTTCTAACCCGTAGATGGTGGACAACTTATGCTTTTGTGCACAAACATAGAAATTAAATTAGCAACAGACAGACAGACAGACAGACAGACAGATAGATGAATAGACATCACAATATAATATGTTCTCTCATATTGAAGATATATACAAAAGTGGATGACAAATTGTGCTTGACATTCAAAACATCCCAAATATAATGACATCAGTGATTCACACCGTTTCATAATCAGACAAGCTTACCAATCCAGGTCTCCTCAAATAATGGCTTAAACACAACTCAAGAATGCTCAGTTTTCAATTTAAGATCAAATAAACAATAACTAAGGAATAATAGGTGGAACTTGAGGATTGGTCAATTCCATTTGGACTGGATATGATTTACAATAACAAATTCTGAAATAGCAAAGGATCAATTTAAGATTATAAAATCTATTTTTCCTTGTATTTCAAAAATATTTCATTTAAACAAATACTCCACTTTCCTCAATAGTTTGTTTTAAAAGTGTTCCGCTAAACAGTGAAACCTGCCAACCATGTCATGAGCATGCATCACTTCACAAATTACAAAATTATGAACCTTATGTCGTTTTCACCAATATACCATATATACTCACCCATAAATCAGGTCCAACTGCAAACAACATAGACCCTGATCTGCCAATGCATTATGCACCAGCAGATCAGGGTCCATGTGGTTTGTTCTACTGATTACACCTAACACACTACATATACCTGGATCTGCTGGCACATTATGAAATAAAAGAACTGGGTTTATGGAATTTGCCCCTGGACCCAACTTGCAGGCAAGTATATACAGTAATCAAGTTTCACATGACACTGTCCAAAATGGACTAATTTATAGGTTCTTCAAGTGTCGTCAATACACACTTCACTATCTGAATTTTCTAACAGCTAAAAGACTATCATTGTTTTTTCACAACACAAGATGGCAGCAATGAAAATGCAAGATAAAAGTAAACAAAATCCACCCAAAGAGACAGATGATCTAACTGGCGAAAAGGTCTCCTGGAATTCAATACAAGACTATTTCTTCCTTTTAACTGCTGAGTGCTGAAACCATCTCTGATATTCTTCAGTGATAACAAGATTTTCAAAATAGCTGCTATAGTGGACATACTGGATGTCAGACTGTCACCATTTTCATTTACAAATAAGAAGACATCATTACCAGTCTTTTTGGTTAAAACACAGCCAACATAACCAACTCATTCAGAGCAAGTAGTGACAGCATGATTTCAAGTCAACTGATGAAACCCAGTGCTGATACAGCCATCCATTTGGCAGAAGCAGACATAATATTTACAAGATGGCCACCAAGGTGGCCATACTGAGGGTCAGTTGGCATCATTTTCAATCAGGATCACTAGGCATCATAAGAACTCTTCTAATGAAAACCCTGTGTCAAATATGACTTTCCATTTAAGGGAGTAGCAATAACAAGATTCTGAGATGCCATATTCTATATCAGATCAGTATCACTTTAATCTAGGACCAACAAGACATTAAAAGATGTCTTCTGGTGAGGAGTCCAAGTTGATATGACTTTCTGTTTTGGAGAAGTAACAACACCAAAATTATAAAGATGGAGGTCAGATCAGCACCATTTTCATTTGCAACCAATTAAACATCATAGAAAATCTTTAAGTGAAAACCCCATGCTGATATGACCATTCATTCATTCAGAAGATTTTCAAGATGACCTCTGTGGCATCCATATTTGATGCTCGTGTGGTACCACTTTTATTTAGGAAAAACTAGACTATGGGATGAATATGTGTATCAAGTTTCATGGCAATCCTCAATATAGTTTAGGAGCAGTAGCGACAACAAACTTATATTAACGGTCATAAGGATGACACACCATTACGTAAGTTCTTTGGTCTATGACAATCAAAGCTAAAAATGCTGAATGATACAAACCTATCTTACCGTAAATTGAACCTGTTTTCACCGACAGTTCATCACTGTACTGGCCCCAGCCCTTTTGGGTCTGACCCCGAACCTGTAAGAAAAATTGAAATTTGCAAGACTTGAAAAACTTGTATGAAATGGAGACCTGAAATTTAACATGAAAGGAAACTGAGACATGATTACATGGCAGTTGAAATAAATAGTGATTTAGAAATATCTAAACAAAGGCACACTAGAGTCCTGAGGAAAAATAAGGAATCTGAACAGGAACCTAAATCCTTGGGCAGACAATTACACTGTTTAACGTGCACTCATATCATCATGTCAAGAAACCAGTAAAAAGGTCACTGTAGCACATGCAACTGTACACAGCCAAAGTCACTGTAGCACATGCAATTGTACAAAGCCAGTTGCTGTGGCACATGCAATAATTGTACATGGCCAAAGTGATTGCAGCACATGCAATTGTACACAGCCCAAGTCAATGTAGCACATGCAATTGTACATAGCCAAAGTCACTGTAGCACATGCAACTGTACACAGCCATAGTCAGTGTAGCACATGCAACTGTACACAAACAAAGTCACTGTACATAGCCAACCAATAATTAACTCCAGAGATGGGGTTAAGCAAACTGTAGAAAGCATGTGCTCTCACTGTTCAAGTTTCATTATAAGAAAGTTTGGCCCTGACCTAAAATCTGGTCTACCTACAAGAAACATAGCAAACTCCATCAAAAATCATAATAATCATCTGAACACCAAAACCTGGTCTACCTACAAGAAACATAGCAAACTCCATCAAAAATCATAATAATCATCTGAACACCAAAACCTGGTCTACCTACAAGAAACAGCAAACTCCATCAAAAATCATAATAATCATCTGAACACCAAAACCTTGTCTACCTACGAGAAACATAGCAAACTCCATCAAAAATCATAATAATCATCTGAACACCAAAACCTGGTCTACCTACAAGAAACAGCAAACTCCATCAAAAATCATAATAATCATCTGAACACCAAAACCTGTTTACAATTTAGGGAAAGCAAGTCTTACTATCAAAACCCCAATGACAGTGAGTGTAAATAATCTTATATTTTGACCACAAAGAAATAGGCCCAATATGATCTTAGATCAACGACATCTGGCATCAGCTAAATGCAACAGCAGTTGGCCAAGAAATCTAGGTCAGTAGGATACCCTATGCAGAAATTTCTTCTAATGCAGCTGAGTGCATGTTATAAAAAAACAACCATTTTAAAGTTTCTCTGTTTGTTCCTTCTTCTTTCATACTTCATGATTTCTGTTTAAGTTTGTCAAATTCTTTTTTTCAAAGTCATCATGTTTCAAATTCTTTATATTTCCAGTATTGGTGGCCATATTTGATAGCAGACCAACATCATTTGCATAAACTTTTAAGTCCTTCATGCCAAGATGATTTCTGTATCATTTTTTCAAGCTGTTAGCTTATTTTGAGAAGTTATTAAAAGATTTTTCTAGATCAAGTGATTAAGGCCATATTTGATTACAAATCTGCATTATTTGTACAAACCTGAAAATCCTTCAAGTCTGGATGTTTTCAATCAAATTTGCTCGAATTTCTGTGCAGCAGTTTTTGATCTTTTTTGGGGGGGGGCCATATTTGAATGAATCACTTTCTGTCAAATTTGCTCAAATTCTGTACAGTTGTTTTCATTGAGATTTTTTCTGTCTTTTGCAATTGTGTCCACATCTAATTTGTGGATTGGCATCATTTGTACAAACTAGAAAGCCATGCAAATTCTGTTCAGAAATTCTGGAGATATCTTTTAAAGGTTTTTCTGTTTTAGTAATGGCAGCCATATTTTATGGCATAACCTTGTAAACTGTACAAACTTCAAGACCCTTAGACAGGTCCTGGGTATAGGATTAGCCTGTTTTTCAAGCACTGATTTAATCATTCATGAAAGTTAGGAAATCCTTGTAGCTTATCCTTCTTCAAATATTTTCTATATAAACATGCTGAAAGACAAAAATAAATTCTCAAAGTATCAAAATGTATTTTTATATATTTTCACAGTGAAACCATTGAAGCATCATGAAATACAAAACAATATTAAACACAGAAGGCTTTCAATTATGTGAGATTTTGATCTATCATATATATCCAGCTTTAAGTCGAGTCCAACTGCAAACTGCACAGACCTAGATCTGCTCTCACATA
>JAECUM010001976.1:0-40487 GCA_016617855.1 Megalonaias nervosa
GAAAATATTGTACCATCCTTGTGTTTTCACAGGAAGCTTTCGGGGACAGAACTTCCGGTGCAAGTTAGTAGTCCCGAGTCTCTAAGAGGGAGACGGAAGTGAGACTGACAGTGCAGTCGGAGTCGACAACGTGCAGTCGACATAGAAAGAGGGATAGAAGGCGAGGAGGAGGAAAGTGGTTTGGAGGAGGAAATAGAGGTGGAGGAGGAGAAGGAACTTGGAGGGAGTCAAGGAGGACGAGAGGGAATTAGGAGATAGAGAGGAGTACACAGATGAGTAGTACACAAGGACAGGTGGAAATCTCTCACACTACGAATCAAATGATGCGATAGGCTTGAAAAGGGTCGAGCGGGAAGAATTGTATTTGGGAAATTCGAACTATTGGTCTTTTAACTGTTATTAAATTGTCATTATTGAACTTCACCCTTTTTGTATCTTTATTCATTTAACCGTCGGCATTGCTGACTGGGGGCTCGGAGCTGTATATCTAACTGTCACTAAATCAACTTCCGACCAAAATCGAGCCTGGGTGGGACTTCTACAATAATTTAAATAAATATTGGAGGCACCCCACCCCAATCCCCCACAACCAAAACCTCACACAGAGCATCATTAGGATGACAGAATGACATTATGCTGTGTTGTGTAACTGTGGCACATATTTGTATATGAATTCATCAAATTGTATTTCTTATTATCAATCAGCGATATTCATGTTTGAAAAAACAAAGCTTATTTTTAAATGAAAACACATTTGTCGCCTTTATACTGCGTCGTCAAAATGCTTACATACAATTGTGACATCAAAACATCCTTATGGCGACCGAATCTTTACATATATTGAGTCTAATCCATCATTAAGGTGTCAGTGTTTATAGTGCTCCTATTGCCATACCAAACAAAACAGGAAAATCAAAGTATATTTTAAGATGATCAGAATCATAAATATATGCCTTTTTAAAACTGCATTATAACATCGAGTTTCATCTTCACAAGATCGCCGATTCAGCCATTGGCATATTTTGATCATTTAGAGATTTTTGATCCTTTAATTTCTTACAACCTAACAACTTTCGAACGGTGTAGTTGGCGACCATTTTTTGTTTGTTTTAAATCTAATCAAATTATCTGTCAAGTTCCTTCTTAAAACGGTTGAAAAATCACTTAGAGATTAGCATGCTGTTTTCAGTAATAGATAATGATCGACGTATAACTGGCGTACACATAAAATGCTCAGACAGTCCTATTTTTTATTATAATAATAAAATAATACGACGATTTATTTACAGGATATCCGATCAGCGCAACGATTTTGTATCATTTTATACGTAAATATCCTCATCACGGACCTAAAATACATCAGTGAATCGTGAATATTTAAGCAATTACATTTTTAATAATTCCAACCAAATTTACAATGAATTTGCAATTTAACATCATCTTGGGTATATTGCTAGATTAAGCACGATTTTGATACATTTTGCCGAGTTACTGCCCTTAAGTTACTTTGCACATTCAGATGATGCAAGCAGTGAACATATTAACCGAGGGAGCACCATCTAAATAAATTGATGAAATACAGACTCATTATTAAGTTAACTTGTAGATGGAGATACATATAGTTATGGTGCTGGCAATTTCATATCAACGATAGTAAAATGAATACAAGCAAATACTGAATGAAATGTAAAATATCAATGCATCCTGGTAGTTTGTACTTTGAATGTATGATTTTTAATGTATGTATTTATTTTTTACTTTGTTTGGTTGTGTCATTGTATCATAGTGTAAGTGAACTTTCTTGTATTATATTATCTCTCAAGTTATAAGAGTTTGTTTCGTCCAAGCCTTATGCTGTTAGAAGGATAAATTTTGTTGAGATAGTTACCTCCTATTTGCACATGACCTGGACGGATTTGCTGCTTATCACATTGAAACAAATTATGAGAGCTTCATTTTTGTTTCCTGTTTGAGGCGGTGTCGTGAATCAAAGTACGAAAACTCGAGTGTAGAATAATATGCAAAACGGATGCTGGCTATTGAGATAACGAAACAAGATGTCGCCTTGCACCGAATTTCAAGAGCAATTCGTACATGTCAACGATCAGCAAAATACACAATAGCAAGAGATAAATTGCATAAATAACATTTTATCTTATATATATATATATATATATATATATATATATATATATATATATATATATATATATACATACCCACACCCGCATTTGTCTTTCTTTCTCTGTGTCCCGTCCCGCTTGCCAAACAAGAGATCGTGAGTTCGAAACTCGCGGCAGACCATCTTTTATTTTTATTTTCACTCCATTTTTAAATTTTATCTTAAGACTTTCTTTTAAACTCTAGCATCCCATAGTTTGCTCTTTTGTTTTATGTTTAAACTGTCTTTTATGACTCCCGTCCTAGGACGGGCAATTACGCTTATAATGATTTATAGCGATACTTACCATGAACCATGACCAGCATTCTCTGAAAAATGTCCTTGATACTTTCTAAGATCATAGATGTAAACGGATACACATTTTACGGAAAGAGATAAACGGGCAATTATAGAAGTTAAGAAGGAAATAAAACAAATATATCCTATGTGTTAAAGTTTAATAAAATGTATCAGATATTAAGTCATAGATATATAAACAGGTTATGTACGCTTCTGTTAGGTCATTTTATGTTTTATCTTTTGAATTATTTATTAAGTTTGTTTCGTTTAAATATTCTGTACAAAATCCAACTTTAAGAGAACACTGACTATTATTAATTACAGGTCGGTGTCTTCTACTCCGTTTCGAAAAGCTGCGCGTATTCTGTTTTGACAATGAATTTGATCTGAGAGAAAAGTTATAAAAAGGTGTGTATTTCTATTTCAGATCAAATAAATATATCACCTTAAAACAGTGTTTCTCAAACTTATAACATTCGCGCACACCGTTAGGTCTTATCGGCGTACCCCTTCTCACAGTGCCGTAGTGTTATATTTTTAGTGCGAATTTTTAGTGATTTACATTCTGTCACGTAGCCCTTGAAACCCTTTCGCGTACCACCGTTGGTATGCGTACCACGCGTTTAGGATACATTGCCTTAAAATATTTATTGACTTTGAAAAATAGGAACCATTTTGGAAGAAAACACAACCTTAATACACGGTTACATTTTTGCATAACAATATTTAATAAACACGTTGCATATCTTGCATTAAAATTTTTAAATACTATTATTCGGTAATATATAATACCTGTATGAAACTATGTGAATCAGTCAGCAAGACAACGTACACAATGATAGCAAATATTAGGGTGACACAAATTCTGTAACCCAAATGCTGCTGTCAACATAACGACTACCCAGTGACAATGAACTGTCGCCGTAATAACGGTTGCGCTGTAACACACACACACACACACACACACACACACACACACACACACACACACAGTGTCACTTGAAATTTGGCCATCGTTTTATTCTTATTGGGTATTATGCACACTTTGAGTAAATAGACACACAGACTTTTGCTTTGGCGCCCTTTCAAGGAAAGTCAGGGCCCTTTTGAAATTTTGGTACCCATCCCACCTTATTAGTCCTCTTGATTGTTGACCCTTATGATCTTTTTATTCTATTAATGAGATGTTTGGGTCCGTTTATCAGTTCAATGTTAGGACAATCACTAAGTAACATACCCAATGGACCCTCTCTTGCTGTATATCATTGAATCACGAATTTTCCTATCTCTTCTGTGGTTGAATCTAACATCTCTTGCTGAACCTCTGGATTTCCCATGTGATATACATTTCTTAGAATGGGTCAAAACTTAATGACATTCCCTTTTTTCAATGTATCAGACCAATCGTTCTTACAATATGGCCCAAGTCATTATCAGTGGCTTTTTCCCCCATGCACCTTTCTTATATTTTGGATGCTGACTCTTCATCGTTTGTCTCATCTTGCTTAATATTCAAAGCATCCTCTCTTTAGATGACAGAATGGATTACTGTATGCACTTGTCTCTGCTCATTTACTGTGGACATCTTTGTCATTAGATTGCTTAATGTGGCTCCCGGTCGAATACATTTTGTTGCGTCTCTACGGTCAATTTCTCGAGCAGTGTCTAATCCAAAGCTAACAATACTATCATTGTGGGAGGTACTGAATAGAGCATGTTTCATTTGTCTGTGAAACTGACTTGATTTATAATGTTCTATAAAAAGCCATGAGTGAAATCGAGCATAACTGGAAGCTCCATTTAAGAATAAGAATGGAAGTGAAGACTTCACACTGGCCAGAAGTAAGTTGTATCCATCTTTTCCTCCTAGTCTTTCAGCAACGGCGATGGCTACAATTTCGTCACAATGCATCATTATATCAGTATGCAGGGAAAATGTTTTATTCTCAGTGATTGTTTTCTTAATGAATTCTTTTAACATTTGTCCCCATCTCACTTCAAGCTGTTTGACAGATAACTCCTGATCACAAAATTTTTTTCTCAGCTCTTCTGCATATGAATGTGGTAGCAAGTCGATGAACGTGACGAGAACCGAGATATGCAAAGCTGCTGACAATCGACAAACGTTTCGCGTTGCTGTCTCGATATTCTCAATAGTTACTAATTTACTGCAGTCTTTTTCAACATCATCATATCTAATATATTTCAATATATAAATGAGGCCTAGTGCTTCATAGGCTGATATTAAATTCATGATTTTGGACTTTTTCAAGTGTGGTACTGGAAATTCTGGAAGAAATATTGCATACTTCTTGTTCCCATCTATAAGCTTAAATTTCTTGCAATCTTGTAGTCAGGTGCAAACAAAACTTTTTCATTTGTTTCACTCAGTTCAGCCTTCTCCAAAATATCATCGAGAACCACTTTCAATGTAGTTATATCGTCATCTCTACCACAGAAAGGTGGAGGATCGCGGCACAATAGTGGCTGTGATGGATGTTTTGTTTAGATCTTGATACTCTGGTATGCTACTGTCAGCTCCGCAGACCACAGTTTCATCTTTGTTTATCATAAATAGTATCTGTATTTCTTCAAGGAGGGCTTGAACATCTTGGAGAATATCTTTATCAGCATCAACTTTGATCCTAATATTTGAATATTCTTCCTCCTCCTCTTCGTCTTCTTCTCCTTCTCTTCTTTCATTCATTTTATCTTCATACATTGGTTGTGCATCCTCTTTATCTATATCACTGATATCGATATATGGCAACAAATCACAAATACATTTGGATCATATGGGATGTTTTTCATATCCTCGAGTGTATCCTCATTACCGTCAGCTGCTGTAATGGAGGTAATGGCTCCATTAATGCCCTCTATATCTTCACTGGAGATGTTTAGTGGGAAGTTTTCTTTTCTGTCATTATTACTAACAGTATCCATTTTCTATACATCACGAATGGCCAAGGATGAAAAGCTTTTGTCCAGATCCACGTTTTCAGGCTGAAATTCCGAATTTTCCATCGAAGCCGCTTTGTCTAGAATTTCTGTGACTGTAATGACTTAAGTCTTGCCCAAATGCATTTCAGGCCCCATGTGGCGTGCTGCTAAAAACGTTCTAAAAGCACACTCTTCGTCTGAGGTCATGTTTAGGAGCACCTATTCTAGCTCTGTTGTCAGTTGTGATACTTCCTTTCATGCACAATCTTCTTTTTCTTCACGCAGTGGAAGATGCCATGATATTACATCGTTTGAATCCTTTGGAATGCCTTTGATTGTGATGGGCAGGGTGCATCGTTGATTTATTCTCCTTTCACCAGGTTGTGGGTCTGTTTTCATATGGTGAGATGGACAAGATTGTCCATGAAAAATACAAGATGGCAGTCTCTGAGACAAACCAAATGTTCAGAAGATGAGACGTCACTTGCTCTTACATAGCATAGTGGATATGATTTCAGATATGCTTTAAAGTGACAAAGTTCTGGTTCTGCTGCGTTCATGAGACGTCTGTCTCCATTTCGCAGACTTTGGCTTATACTGGCAGCTGATGTGACAGACAAAAAGCAGATGTGATATTAAAGTAGTTGATGAACAACTCATCTGTGATAATATCTTGTATGAGACCATTGTAATTTCTGGTAAGTATGTTCAGTGATGAATCAAAATGGCAATATAAAGAGGACAGTTTTGAGGTGTAGATATCATCTGATGATGGACGCCTGAAGCTGTCTTTGCTCATTAGTGTTTGTTCTGATAAACACTGGAATGGGAAAGGAATGTGCAAGCGCCATTCTTTCATTCTTTAAAGGTGGTTCACATCCAAAGGCGCCGCAAGCCAATGTTTCTCCTCTTTAAAACATTTAAAGCAAAAGGAGTCAATAATTCTGCATTGCTCTAGGAGATCTTGGTCATCTAGACAAGATCAAAGGGACACGGAATGGGGTCGGAGATTTCCAGATTTCACATGAATTCTTGCAAGGAAACGCTCACCAGGCAGAAGGCAGCCTTTGAGAAAGAAGAGTATGACAAGGACATATACATTGTGACTTTTCTTCAGAGAGGCACGAACCTTCAGAGAGATATCATCATATGTTTCAACATTATGTTGCAATTCCAGTAATTCGATACCAATGTGTATTCCTGGTTTATGTGCAGACACATTTGTGCACTGAAAACATATGATATTTTGAAACTGAAGAGCAGGTATGTCTCTAAGAGCATTTTCTGTGTCGGTTTCTATTTTCTCGGGTCGATGGATGCTTTCCAGATGGATATTAATTCCATTTATTGCATTAGCAGCAAACTTCCGAGCAACATACCGTTGACAGACCTTCAGGCACAACTGATTGTGTTCTTGTCCCTTTCCTGCCAACTCTTTACATAATCCAAAGAATTCCCATTTACTTTCCTGCTCATCTTCATAGGCTGATATTTCTTTCTTACAAAAGGAACTATAATGCCATTCAAACAGTTGAATTTTATTCCATTCGCTCTGTCGGTGAACTGTGTTTTATAATCAATAATTAAAGATAGAATCTTCAGCCCTTCAACTTATAGCTTTTTAATTGTTTCTTCATAGAGACCCAAACTTAAAATTTCAACAGACGCTAGTTGTTGATAAAGATTCCATGTTGGTTTCTTCCATTTGTTTGAAGATATAGACTGTGTTTGTTGTTCTGAATGTTTATCACATACAACTTTGCAAACCTAGAAGTCATCATGGTGATGAAACATTTATCGAACGAAAGACGACAACGAAACCAATTTCTTTTCTTCTCTCTGGATTATCCCAGTATCCCGTTCTTATAATTCTTGCAAAATATTTTCTTTCTTCATAATTTCTTTTCCTGTCATGAATCGAATGGTTAGATTTAAGGAACTTTACAATATCATCCTTTGCTATGAAAGTTCCATCTTCAATTTATTGAAAGGTAGAGACTTCAGTGATGGTAATTACAAACAGATGGAAACCTGTTAAAGAATGAAATTATTTAACTATCTGACGTCAATAATTCAGTCAAGCTAGATATTCACTTAAAATATAAAGTTAGAATTTTGGTACTAGATTTTATATATTGGAAGATAAAAGACTACAGTTATTAGTGATCAAGGAGATGAGAGAGGGACAGAAATATAAACTACAAAAACATATGACCATTATATCAATTGCTTCAACTTGTTGCCTGAACGCTATTTACACAAGGCTGGTGTCAGTTATGATCAACTGTACGATTAAATGCTTTTTTAAACTTCCATGTTCATTTACAAACATATATGCTAATGACCATAGTCTCTGTCAAGGTTACTTCTAATATACATTGAGCAGTATAGTACTATTATCTAATGATGATACACTTACAATATACATAAATAGTCAATATCATGCATTAAGTACTTCTTGCTGCAATTAGACAAATAAATGACCAACATTAGAATTAAAGCGACAATAACTCTGGGTTTCTTGCTTTGTGGATTTTGGAGTGAGCACTATTATTGAACTTAACTCATTGTTATTGAACTGCTATTGAACTTAAACTGAATTGATACTATAAACAGTTGGAAATTACTGTGGCATAAAGCTGTTATATTTTTACAATTTCAAATATATATATATATATATATATATATATATATATATATATATATATATATATATATATATATATCAAACTGAAGCTCACAATAGAAGGTGTATGTATGTGATACACTAAGTGATATTAACAAAATACTGAATACAAATAATATAAAATTTTTACCATTTCTTCTTCTTGGAATTCTTGTTTATACTACATAATCTGTGTCTTCAAGATATAACTTTAAGTATTCTTGTAAAAAGTCACAAAACTATTCAGACAAAATATTTGGAGTGCCTGTCAATCAAATACATCACAGTAACTGTCAGCTAATCTTATTTTGGTACAAAATATAGACCTACAATCTATTATGCCCAATACAGTATAGAAATGCCATATTTAAAGGGAACTGAAATAGGGGCATTATAATTGGACAGTTAGCTGGGAGTCTAAAAGCAATTAAATCTGACACTAGTGAAATTCACACTTCCTGATAACAAGGTGATGACAGATAAAGCAAACACTGGCAGGCCAGCATCAGAATCTAGAGATACTCAGACCTGGGGCCTGTCTTAGGAGTATACTTAAAACGTTTCGGTTTCATCACTAAACATTTCGACTTGTGGGGGATATTCATGTGAAAGAATGATTATTGGATGCAGAGATTCGAGATTTACTGTAATGTTTTGATGACAGGATATTTGTATTATTTGATTTGGAACAGTAGACTCCGTAGACTATAGTATATCCTGGACACCTCAGTTTTGAAGCACGTATATGTATACAACTTGTATTTACTGGCAATTGCATCCTATATTAAACAGCGTAAAAATGCTGTCGTTGGATAAATTTCTGTCATTTGGGAGACAGATTTATCTCCACATTCTTCTGTGAACAGAGGTGTGGGTTTTGTTTACTCATCCACGTTAACCTTTAAACCAATCTTGTATATACCGCCCTCCCCTCCTCCCATGCCCGCTATCAGTTGACCAATTCCCTCAGTCTTATTTGTTGTTCTTCTTCTTGTTTGGGATTAAACGCCATTCTTCAGCGCATGATAGGCTTTAAATTGGCCAAACTAACCCCTGTGGGGTAAATGTCCATATTTAGACAATAGTGATCAATTTTCCCCAATTCCCTGTCGCCACTCAAACCGAAAAATGGCCGTCAAAATATTTATAGCAATAGTAAAAGCAAAAGGATCCAGAAGGTAGGGTAAGGAAAATTTCCCATGGTCGTAGCCCATCAATAATGAGAATATTGCGCGAGAATTTCTTGGGCTTATTTGGACCAATCAGAATCGCATAAAGTGATATTTTAACATGTTGTCTTATCAGAAATATGAAACTGCACACACCATGTGTAAAGTGTGCCATTATATGATAAAAGTCTATTTACTATGAGGAATGAGTTCATATTTAAATGACAGTGGCAAGTGTCCATTTGAAGAAAATTTAACATTGCGAAACGAATATTATTTTATTTGTATTAAACCTCATGCTTCGATGGTAGTCAAAGTTTGTCAACAGTGACAATTTTTTTTAGAGACAATTTACTTTTATTTATTTTGTCGCGATCTAAAAATTACACTGTACTGTATTAGTTATTTTAATATGGTCCCCAAAACGCCCCATTTCTTGTTGCCACATTTAAGGAATGAAAATTATACCTGTAACCTGTTGTCTGGAGTGATATGGAAGCATGTTATGAGATCCCAAATAAGCTTTATTGGTGATACAATTATTGTTTTGAAAGAAAATTGACAAAATTGCTTTAATTACATGAATTTTTATTCTAATATAAATTACATCACCTTACTTGAATCTAGTGTAGAATATGTGACTTAAACATTAAGACAGACTACTCAGTGACTTAAGGTATGTTACCTTTTATTTTCCTGATGTAGTTTGCCAAAGATAATTTTTTTTTCTTCGTTTTGGCTTCCATAAAGTAGAATATGGAAAAAGATAAATCTTTAATTCTAATACTAAACTGATATAAAAACAATAATTAAATGAAATAATAATAATTAAATTGAAACTGTACAAACCAATGCAATTTATTTGAACGTGACATTAACATATTCATAAAAAATTTATGCTTGCAGTTACTGACTCTGAAATTTAAAGAAAAATAAACAATTATCCTGTAAATACATTAACATTATGCCCACGCTAATTTAAGGAATGTTTGTCTTTTTATATAAACGTAAGATATGAAAATAGCGCTATAAGAAGGGTGAAACTATTTATATAATTTGTACTGTGTTTTGAGTGTACGTTTACTTAGGTATGCATGTATGTATGCATGTAGGTAGGTAGGGTAGGTCCCGTCCAAACTATATATTTCTAACATCAGCTAGATAACTACTGTAAGTATTTCTAGGTAATTAAGACTACATGTAAAGTAGAATTTAACATAATTGACCATTTGGATTTGACAAGAGCCAATTTTTGACATCAGATTTCGCTAAACAATTGACGGAAATTATCAATATTCAAAAAACGTGTATAGGTGACTTTATGTTAATGTTATGTATGATTGATTATGTTTAATGTCATCCATGGTTAATTATGTCTATTCTTATGTATGATTCATTATGTCTAATGTTATGTATAATTGATTATATCTAATGTCATGCATGGTTGATAATGTCTATTGGCATGTATCGTTGATCATGTATATTGTTATGTATACTGGTTATGTCTAATGTTTTGTGTGATTGATTATGTCTACTGTCAAGTGTGATTATATCTAATGTTATCTGTGATTGATTATGTCTACTGTTATGTGTGATTATGTCTAATGTTATGTATGATTGATTATGTCTAATTTTATGTATGATTAATTATGTCTAATGTTATGTGTGACTGATTGTCTAATGTTATGTGTGATTATGTCTAATGGTATTTATGATTGATTATGTTTAATGTTATGTGTGAATGATCATGTCTAAAGTTATATGTGATTGATTACGTCTAAATGTTATCTATGATTGATTATGTCTAATGTTCTGTATGATTGATTATGTGCAATGTTATGTGTGATTGATTATGTCTAATGTTATGTATTACTGATTCTGTCTATTGTATTGTGTGATTGATTATGTCTAATGTTATGTGTGATTGACTATGTCTAATGTTATATATGATTGATTATGTCAAATGTTATGTGTGATTATGTCTAATGGTGTCTATGATTAATTATGTCTAATGTTCTGTGTGAATGATCATGTCTAATGTTATATGTGATTGATTTTGTCTAATGTTATGTATTACTGCTTATGTCTAATGTATTGTGTGATTGATTATGTCCAATGTTATGTGTGATTGATTATGTCTAATGTTATGTATGACTGATTATGTCAAATGTTATATATGATTGATTATGTCTAATGTAATATGTGGTTCATTATGTCTAATGTCATGTAAGACTGATTATGTCTAATAGCATGTGTGATTATGTCTAAAGTTATGTATGATTCATTATGTATAATGTTATGTATGACTGATTATGTCTAATGTCATGTATGATTGATTATGTCTAATGTTATGTATGACTGATTAAGCCTAAAATTATGTATGATTGATTATGTCTAATATCATGTGTGATTATGTTTAATGTTATGTGTGGTTGATTATGTCTAATTCTATTTATGATTGATTATGCCTAACGTTTTGTGTGATTGATTATCTCTAAGTTATATATGACTGATTATGTGGAATGTAATGAATGATTGATTATATCTAATATTATGTGTGATTGATTATGTATAATGTTATGCATGATTTTTTATGTCTAATGTTATGTGCGATTCATTATGTCTTATGTTGTGTGTGATCGACTATGTCTAATGTCATCCGTGATTGATTATGTCTGATTTTATGTGTGATTAATTATGTCTGATGTTATATATGATTGATTATGTCTAATGTTATGTATAGTTGATTATGACTAATGTCAGCTGTGATTGATTGTGTCTACTGTAATGTATGATTGATTATGTCTAATGTTATATATGATTGATTATGTCTAATGTTATGTATGATTGGTTATGTCTAGTGTTATGTGTGATTGATTATTTCTATTATTATGTATGATTAATTGTCTAATGTTGTGTATGACTGATTATGTCTAATGTTATATATGGTTAATTATGTCTAATGTCATGTATGATTGATTATGCCAAATGTCATGTGTGACTGATTTTGTTTAATGTTATGTGGGATTATGTCTAATGTTATGCGTGATTCATTATGTCTAATGTCATGTGTGATTGATTATGTCTAATGTTATGTGTGATTCATTATGTCTAATGTTATGTATGATTGATTATGTCTAATGTTGTGTGTGATTGATTATATCTAATGTTTTCTGTGATTGATTATGTCTAACGTCATCCGTGATTGATTATGTCTAGTGTTTTGTGTGATTGGTTATGTATAATGGTATGTGTGATTGATTATGTCTAATGTTATATATGATTGATTATGTCTGATGTTATATGTGATTAATTTTGTCCAATGTTATATATGAATGATTATGTTGAATGTTATGTATGATTGATTAAATCTAATGTTATGTGTGATTGATTATGTCTAATGTTATGTATGATTGATTATGCCTAATGTTATGTGGAATTGATTATGTCTAATGGCATTCGTGATTGATTATATTTGTTATGTGTGATTGATTATGTATAATGTTATATATGATTGATTATGCCTAATGATATGTATGATTGATTATGTCTAATGTTATGTGTGATTGATTATGTCTAATGTTATGTATGATTGATTATGTCTAAAGTTATGTATGATTGATTATGTCTATTGGTATGTGTGATTAATTATATCTAATGTTATGTATGATTTATTATGTTTAATGTTATATATGATTGATTGTGTTGAATGTTTAGTGTGATTGATTATATCTAATGTTTTGTGTGATTGATTATGTCTAATGTTATGTATGATTGATTGTGACTAATGTTATGTGTGATTGATTATGTCTAGTGTTATATGTGATTGATTATGTTGAATGTTATATATGCTTGATTATATCTAATGTTATATATGACTGATTATGTCTAATGTTATATATGACTGATTATGTCGAATGTTATATATGATTGATTATATCTAATGTTATGTATGATTGATTATGTCTGGTATTATGTGTGTTTGATTATGTCTAATGTTATGTATGACTGAATGTGTCAAATGTTATGTGTGACTGATTATGTCTAATGTCGTGTGTGATTGATTATGTCTAATCTTATGTGTGACTGATTATGTCTAATGTTATATGTGATTGATTATATCTAATGTTATCTATGATTATGTCTAATGTTGTGTGATTGATTATGTCTAATGTTATGTGTGATTGATTATGCCTAATGTTAGGTGTGATTGTTTATGTCAAATGTTATATGTGATTCATTATGTCTAATGTTATGTATGACTGATTATGTCTCATGTTGGGTATGATTGATTATGTCTAATGTTATGTGTGATTGATTATGTCTAATGTTTTGTATGATTGATTATGTATAAAGTTATGTATGGCTGATTATATCTAATGCTATGTGTGAATGATTGTATATAATGTTATGTGTGAATGATTATGTCTAATGTTGTATGTGATTGATTATATCTAATGTTATGTGTCATTGATTATGTGTAATGTCGTATATGATTGATTATGTTGAATGTTTTGTATGATTGATTATGTCTAATGTTATTTATGACTGGTTATGATACCATAATGACCCTCCGGTGTTCAATGAGTTCAAATGTTGATCAAAACAGAAGTCAGGATAGAGTTTTATTTGATCTTTTTTGTACAGTCCCCCTTAATTCGATGTGGATGTGTGTGCTATGAACATTTACCCCTTTATCCGATTTTGAATTACCATTGCCAAAGCAAAATCTTTCGAATCATGTTGTTAATATATCTACGTCAATATAGGCATTAATAAATGCCGGTCTCAGTTCACTGAGTGTTGGCACCAGAGTATCCCGTAGTTATTGGCAGAAAAGTTAAGAGCTCTTTTCCTCATACCCTCACCTTTTACAGTCATAACTATGTCTTGGTTGAGCTCACCCTTATAAGAGGGACGCCGGCTTCCACAAACTGTAGGCCAAGTTGAAGAAAGCGTTAAACTTGGAAGCAGGCAAAGGTTCGTGAAGGATCCTGTTCCAGTGTAATAATGGTCCGGATGTCGAATTAATCATACAATCATTGGGTAGCCGAAAATATCTTGGCGACCCATGTGGAGGATGCTACGTTTGATGGTTAGGTGGTTCTCAAAATGGCCGACTGCCTCGTAGCTAAGAGTCAAATGTAGCTACTGGATAAAGAGATGGTCTGCTCATTTCTATCTTCATGTCTTATTACAATGACGACAAACATCATGGTTCATTTAGGGATCTTACCTTTAACAGAACTCACAGAGTCGGATCGCATGGATCGCTAGCGCAGACCAAGAGAGATAAACGATAAATGGCATGAATTGCCGTGTTTATGAATCTTATTCATTAGAAACCAGAGGTCGACTGGGAAGCGATATAAACATTATCGGCCATTTGACGACTTTTTCAGAGATCTAAATTAGATCCTGTCGACAAGCTAGACTGTAATCACTCAGCGTTAGCAACAAAACAGCACTACTCGAGAATCCTGAGACATGGTGAATACTTGCGGTGTGTCCGACTATTGACTTCATCGTAATTTTATTTCAGAGTTATAAATGCTTAAGTCGTTATATATGCTTAGTCTATAGGCAGTTTGTGGAAAATTATTAGATGCATAAGCTTCAAAGTAAATAGCCTGGGATAATGGACATATTGACCTGTTTTATCTTTAACTTATTATACTTACATGATTAGATCATTGTGACGTTTTCGAAAAAGCATAGAGATTTATCGTCGAATAAATTTCTTGGTAAATGCTTAGCAAGTCATTTGAAAAATACATCGCTCCCAGAAACGTACACGTTGATCTAGATTTTGATGTGTTTATTTATGCATGCTAGTAATTCAGTCATATGACAAAGGTAGTTTAGTCGACTCAAACTTTACAGGTTGTTTCAGGTTTTGAAATATCCCAGTTTCATGTAGATTAACACAGTTCTGCTAATCTAATATTTGCATCCAGCAGCAATGTAATTAGGTATCTCCATGCACGAGGATGGAAAGCCTATGTCTGTTAACAATTCTTAGGCATTCAAAAAGAAAAAAAGAAGACAGGTAGTTTAAATTGATCGCACCGAGTTGTCTCCCGCGGGTAATTTGGAATTTAAAGGCTCAACAAACTTTATGTGCCTTTTCGAATCGGCTGGATTTTGGGACGTATAATAAAGATACGAGCAGCTATATGTTTAGCAGTAAATTTAGTTTAGAATAAAAATATTTTTTCATAGTTCGAAAAAACGAGATTTTTATGATCGTATTTGTGGCTGTATATAAGAGACTGACCATTGAATTTTCAGGGTGAGGACGGGTAGCCAGGGATTTTAAACATTTCGACCAAACTATAGCTTGAAACAAACATTCTTCCTCCTATTTATACTAAAATGAAACATATTTTATTCACTATAATAGGTGGAAAATTGTTACATTCTTATCAGGTAACAGAACAAGAAAAAATAACATTGCTCGAAAGAAAATCCCAGGTTTTCTCACCCTACGCCTAAAATTAAATGATTGGTCCGTGACTATATATATCTAGCATGCCTTCAAATATTGTCTCAGTTTTGGGTAAATGATCATTTTATACTTGCTAAATCGTCATTAAAACGAATACAGTTAACTAAATAAGTATCTTTAGTCATTTGCATCAAACAAGGATTCGTCTAATGACTAATTTGTTTTAAGAAAATAATTTGTCATGGACTTGTTTCTTCTTCTAATAGCTGTACAAGAACACAGGGAAAGAGTTGTGCATAGTAGTAACGAACTTGAATATGATGGATGCGGAATATTGCCATCCGAAAACATCACCGGACTTGCCGATCCGGATCGCTGTCAGAATGTCCATGGCAATACCAGGTACCACATTTCTCAATTGCAAATTACGACGCTTAAAGATTATAATGGTTATTCATAATAGTCAATGATTAGTTATTGTCAAGTTATTTCCTACGCAGACGTTTTACCTGTAATAATATTTTGAAATAATTCATAGATATGAAAAGAAATTGATTAACCGACAATTAAGATGTGCTGGAGAATATTCCTTTTAAAAAATAATCTCTTCTCTGGGATTATTAATTTTACACTCGTATATATTGATGATAGCAAAATTTTAATTCCGAAATTATTTGAAATGCATATGAAATATCAGAATTTCACGAGTACATAAACGGAAATTTTGTTTATGCCACCCACACACAGCGATAGAAGGGGCATATTGTTTTTCTATTGTCGGTCGTCACATTTGCTAGTCTCCGATTCAGTACGTTTCTACCGACTCGGGTCGTATGCGACAGATGTAACCTTTTAAACTTAGAGTCATGTTATTTTACTCAGTTTATTACATTCATTAGTTGATGACCTGGCTGGATTTGTAGGCTATTGCAGCAATTTTTCTAATTTTGCTGTCAAACGAATTTTTGAACTTTTAGGATGTTTAGACACAAACATAGCAGCATGATTAATTGAAAACCACAAGAGAAACACAATTATAATTTAGAAGTCATATTTATATCAATGTGCAGCATCCTTTTAAGATATTTAAGGCATCATACCAATTTCTCAAGGCAAAACCACCATACACAATTCAAATATGGAAGTTATATTTCTATTTGTATGTCAATAACATGACTATATGTTCTAAAGTTTTCGACATTGTCAATTTGTTTTGTAATTCGATTTTTGTGACTATGTATTATCATAATTTGACAGCATTCGCCTGAGGTAGGGAATTTAAATATGGTAGACAGATTTGAATGGATCCGTAAATAACTTAATTCATGCCGTCATCTCAGTTTTGTTGTATTTTACGCAGTTTTGGATGTTTTTAATTGAACATTTTTATCAACAGCTAGGGTTAAATATTTTCTATCAACATATCAGGTTTCATTTACTGCCATATTTAGTCATTCTTTCACGGAAATGTATTTCATTCAATCGCCTGTTTAAAATAATTCGTTGCTTTTAAGTATTATTAGAAATGGTACAGCCTGCATATACCAAATTACGCGTATGTCTTTATTCCAAGATGGTAGTAAAATCGTCAAAGGTTTCATTAAAAATTCGAAACTTGGAGTCTGTGTCCAATAACGATCTATTCTGACAGGAGTTATGTCCCATAGTCATTTTCATATTTTTCAGGTCTCTTCCAGGCTATAAACTTTAAGGCGTTCGGTCAAAGCAATTGGTATGTCGACGGGGGAGTGCTGAACAATTATCCAATCAATTGTTTCGATGGTAAACATGTCATCCAGTTAAAGTTATAATTGTGTAACTAGTAAATGTTTGCTATACACGTTTCTCATTAGTTTACCTGTTATCTTGTATCTTCGTATTGGGGACGTCCATTAATTATGTCAACAATTTTTAGGCAATTTTTTACACCCCCCTTCCCCCCCCCTTGTCAACAACTATCAAACTTTCAGTGACCCCCTAATAAAATTATGTCAAAAAAATTTACCCCCCCCCCCAACTAACAATATTTTATACGGCTGGCTTTTATGCTAAAAATAGAATTATGGAAATTAAAAGGTCTACAAATAAATTTTAATACATTTTTTTTTACTTGTTTAACAGATTTTAAATTGACTATAACACTTTGGCAAGAGCTCAACCGGTTTAGGATTAAACTGGTGGGCTGTTGACGGGCGAGCGAGTGTGTGCCATACCAAAGAACCGACTAATTTCCTATTTTTTGATTTATTAAATTTATTGTAAAAAATAACATTGTTGACGTCAGTTTATCTTGAACTCCCCCCTCCTCCATGTCAACAATTGTCAAAGTTCTTCAAACCCCCTCCCCCCTTTTGTTGACATAATTAATGGACGACCCCATTGTAATTTTCTCTTCTATATTTGTATCTTGGTGTTCTATACTTGTATATTAGATTTCCATACTTGTATCTTTGTGTTTTATACTTGTATCGATGTGTTCTATACTTGTACCTTGGTGTTATATGCTTGTACCTTTGTGTTTTATACTTGTATATTTGCGTTCTATACTTGTCTCTTTGTGTTAGATATTAGTATTCTTGTGTTTTATACTTGTATCTTATGTTAGAGACTTGTACATTTATGTCAGATATTTGTATCTTTGTATTTTATACTTGTATCTTTGTGTTTTATGATTGTATCTTAATCTTTGATTCTTGTATCTTGGTGTTCTGTATTTACGAATTCGAGTTATTGATGCCTATATGTCGAATTACGCATTCATCATTATACAACTCATGGTAAAGGCCACTTTTCCCAAGGCTGATCTTAGACCTTGTATACGATGCATATCTGATAAAGTTTTAGATTCCAAGGATGACGTGACCTAACAATGGAGTGTTGATATGAGTATATGGAATGAATCGGAGTAAACGCACAGCAACAACACCATAAAATAAAACTGGTAAATTTATCACAAAGTAATTGTTTAGGGCATACAATAAGCCAATTAATCAGTGGAGGGATTTAATCTGGATCCATGTGTCACATCTCGTTTGAAAATGAGATCTACTTGTCCTTCGCTACTAAACAGCTCGTGATTCAAGTACCCAGATCAAGTTACAGTACTCATAACATACCATAAGTTTGGCTTGAACTCTTCGAACCAATGCCATCATGTTACAGATATTTCGCTTGCATCACTTAAGATATCTGAGTTTATACTTTGATTTTGTCCCTAAACAATTAAACCACATTGAGGCTGTGCAATTTGTAAGCCTAAAAGCATTATTACATGCATATATTCCCTGTTCATATTTCTCGTGGAGTCTGTAATATTATATAGGTGAAGCCAAACACAGAGCCTCGGTGGTTCAGCCGTTCGCTTGAAGGATGTGTGGGAACAGCAGCTACAGGTTCGAATCCTACGATCCAATCAATCCGGGTAGGATAACGTGGTTTATGCCTGGGCAAGTCATTGGACACAGATTGCCTGTCATGCTGCGGCCTTTCTGTACTGATGTGCTGTAAAACACTAATTGCTTGTTAAAGATATGAACTTTATGTACTGATGTGCTGTAAAACACGAATTGACTGTCATGATATGACCTATATGTACTGATGCATTGTAAAACACTAATTGCCTGTCATGTATGACCTATATGTACTGATGTATTGTAAAACACTAATTGCCTGTCATGATATGACCTATATGTACTGATGTGCTGTAAAACACGAATTGCCGATCATGACATCACCTTTATATACTGATGTGACCAAAAAATAAACCAAATTTATCCATACATCCAGCAAAAAATACAACTCAACGACAAAAAGCATCAAAAGTATACACATTGTGATCGTTTATACAGAAAGTGTATCTTTGCCAAACAGCCTGGTTAAACATCATGATAGTTGAATTATTATTTAAAATAGAAGAAGAAATAGATGGCCGTCCTTCTTATCAACCGACAAAGGATATAAAGGTACTAATATTAGTAAACTACGTTCTTCTATTCCATTTTCAAATTATTATGGAAATGTGCTGAAGAATCGGAATCAACAAATGTTGTGAACCCATACCTAGTGGGACTTATTTGAGCAATCTCATTTAATCTCCACTTCAGAAATATTCGATAATGTATGCGTATTGATACTATATTAAGCTAATTCAATTATTTTACAAGGTTGGTGGTTGTCTATGGACAGGAATGACAGCTTTCTAAACAAGCTGTACCCATTAGAGAACTACCCAGAGATTTTTGACAGAAAGGGTCGTTTTGGGACAGTCAACGAAAAAACTCTTGGATTCCTGTTGGTAAGAGGCTGACAGACTATGATTTCCTACCTTTGATGCCTTGTCTAAGCTCCTTTAAGTAAAATAGGAGACATTAGAAACATATAAATTGTTTCCTTAGTCGTAAGACAGTTTGATTAAAGAAAACTGGTCTCGTGTGACTAGCTAGGAAGAAATTCATTTTGAAAAAGCCAATCAGCAAATGTTTTCAAATCACGTGATGACCATAATCTTCAGATATCACTAATCATTCGTGTAGGGTAAAAGGAAACCATTTGAAGGTGAAACCTCGTTTATATCAATGTGTCCTAAAACAAACTAACCTTTTGTTATACTGAAATCACTTGGTCACAAATGGTTTGTGAACATAGTTAAGACAAATTTAGATATGTATGTTGAGTGTAAAGTCCATGTAATCAAGGATAAAAACACATCATTCCACTTTACATCAAAACAATGTAGTCACATATCATTTGTAGCTGAAACTATTGTGGTAATGGAATCACATCTTCATTACGATAGACGCGCCTATTACCATTTGATCATATTGTCAAAAGCTTGCAACAAAACGTACTGTCCTTTTCTGACTTATAGGTTACTGCATTTGTATGGGAAAATATGAACGAGTTTTTCGGATGGCTATACTGCACTCCCAAGGTCGTGCAGTATAGCCATCCAACAAAACGAGTTCATATTTTCCCATACAAATGCAGTATCCTTTTTCTTATATGCTCATTTTCTTATTCTACCCAAGGCTTAATTATATAAACAAAAATACAATACAAGAGACAAAGTAACTGAATATATGCCGTATTTCAAACTAAATACACAAGCATAGATTCATCATTACACAACAACATTATTAATGCGCAAGTAACTCCGCCCAGATAAATTTGAAGTTGGTCGCGCGCTAAACATAAGTTTCGAAAGAAAATGGTGTTTTGGTCTACTTAAAATTGAAATTTGGAGTCATATTGTGAATGAATGCGCATTGCAACAACTTTTCCATTTGATCTGGAATGAATAGATTTTGGTATTTCTTTTATTCGACGAAATTTCGTGATTATGGACTGGATGTATCTACATGAAGTACATCGGATTTCAGTCAGTAGGATCTGTGTGAATTCTACATGAAATATACATTGGATTGAAGCAGTGAGGGAAGAAGCGTGTTGACATCTGCAAGTGTGTTTCTCTTCTGTCATTGAACGTTTCAAATCATAAGGTGGGAAAAATATGAAGTCTTTCATTTGCAATTATCGAAAAGACGCTATGGAATTTAATGTTTATTTCATTTTGAGTGCAGTAAGGAGGATGTAATTGCACTTGGAATATACTCGAAATTACAGTACAATTTCGAAATGTGTAATCAAGCTTGAGATCCCATGACATGGCTCATGTAATTCGGATTTGCAGAACTAAGAAAGTACATTTGAGGAAATTCAGAATGAAAAATTGCAAGTATATTTTTTGCCATTCTTATTACCAGCTAAAGAAGACAGTTTATGCCTTGTCACTTGCTTGCTATTTGTAAGGACCCTGTCTGGCGTCTATAGCTAGCCTAAATCTGAAACATTGTATCAAAAATGTTAACGCGGAATGTGCCAAAGCAGCTGGAATGTGGCAGTCCACGAAAGATCTGCTTTACTTCATTCGTAAAAAAATTTTTTCTTTACAATAGAAAGTAGTTCCTATATTCACGTGAATGCAATATGAATTGACAGCGCGAGTTCAATATCGTAAAATATTGCACGATTCTAACTATGTAAAGTTAACGGTGAAAATAATTGAGCATATAATAAATTGGTTTTGTTCTCCATTTCAGTATGCTGACTCAGAACGAGACGTATTGAGAGATAAACTTGAAGAAAGACAAGGAACTAAACTACCAAAATTTCCACAAACGAAACTTGGAATGTGAGTTAATTTTTTTTATAAATAATCTTATTAGAAATAAATATAATTTTAAAACCTGTTGTAGATCCGAGACTATTTGTAGGGTTGTGCACGGGTTGGTGTTCAGGTCAATATTTTTCAGTGCGAATGAATTTCACATTCTTGACCTCTTTAGTGAATAACCCGACTTTATAAACTTTAATCACATTTACTGGTTAGAATTAGCTTTTCAGATGAAATCCTGTTTACAGCGATATCGTTTGATGCACGTAATATTTTACATTGTTATCTCATATTTTGGTATAGTCTATTGATTGGTTTTCTTAAGTCACATGAAAAAATGAATTGAATACGCAACAACTCCTTGACCATTTTGATGATGCATTCTGACAGCGAGGGTAATTAATTTCTTCAGTGAGATAATTGAGTGTTACCCTGGCGTGCAACAACAAACATATTTTACCTTAGCCCATTTGCTTCTTACAAAGTTGCTTCTGATGTAAACAGTGTAGATAAAACACAAATTATTTTCCCTTATTCCAAATCAATGCTGTATAAATTACCATTATTTTGAACAATAACAAATGCAAGGTCAATAGGCACTTAAATTCACTAAATTTATCTGATTCAGATTATTAATCATTTAGCATTAAATAGCAATACAAATGTCTTAATAATGTCAGACCTTTTAGCTTGCCCTCAACAATTAGTACTTTGCAAATTACACTGTGTCATTCCATGAAGAGAGAATTGAGTAAGTGTGTCATTCCACGCAGAGGAGAAATTGATCTTTCAAACAAATTCAAAATTAAAACTCCTATCTATATTAACTAATCAGACCAAAATGAAGATGTAACTACTAACCATGGGTTCCCCATAACAATTAGACTAATCAGGTTCATTAATTAATTAATTCATTAGACTAATCAGATTAATTAGTTAATTAATTCATTAGACCATTCAGATCAATTAATCAATTATTTATTTAATTATACTAATCAGATCAATTAATTAATTCATCAGACTAATCAGATTCATTTGTAGTTGTCTCATGCCATCTGAAACCACATTGCAACTAAGTAGAGGTACAAATCAGAAAAGTGCGAAATATTAGCAAATACTGATCATATTCTAATGGCATTTTATTCCTAACAATATATAAGCAGAGCTTATGAAATTTCCACTCTCATTCCTTAAACTCTATGATGATCACCACAAAGACATTTTTCCACCATCAGTTCTGGTCCTATATTCAATAATTCTTTCTTGACCACGAAACTCAAACTGAAATACGTCGAGTATCAGCAAAACATTGAAATCCAGCTTGCAAATAGAGGAACTAAAAGAAACCTGAATGTTCAACGTTCTTACTTCTTAACTAAGGGTACAGATTATTGCACTTTCTTGACAGAAATATTTATGTAAATATTGCTGGTGTTTTAGTATCATATTTGTTTCAAAAAATGTATGACGTTTGGATTATAATTGTTGTGACACAGGAAGATTTTGGATAATTCAGTTTTGCTTGTCATGCAGAATAGTCAATCGCAAAGACAAAGTGATATTGTGGATTATAAGATCAAGCTCTCTTTTCTTGTTCAAATAGTTTCTGAAATGCAGACACTGATCGTAAGTTCCATATTCCTTGTTGGTTCCATTACAGAAGTTTCTTTAGATGTTGATCTTTACTTTCCACAAGGCATGCACTATTCTGACGCCATTTTCTTTCATGCTTTCGATCATCACATGCTCTTGTTTCTTTCTTTCTTTATTTCACCTACCGCAACGTTGGTGATTCTATATTTTCATTTTATAGTATGTCCTTAACTGCACTAAAATACCTGTATAATAAATCTTTCAATTTATTTTTGATAAGGTTTACTTCGGCCTCCATTTGTCTAACCCAAATATTGTTAACTCCACATGTACACTCCACATAGAAAATAATCCGATTTTCAAAACCTCCATTTGTGTCTTTACATTAAAATATTTTGTCTAGAGAGAAGTTGAAGAAAAAGAAGATGATGGAAAAAGCCAAATTCGAGCATGGCTGTACCTTGGAGGCCGTCAGTGCATTCTTCAAGGTAAAAATTAAATGTAAAATTACTTGATATCATGGGCGTACACTTTGCTTGTTTCATTTAAGAACAGTGCATTTCAATAATCATAAAAGTGTATATTTCTATTCAGCTTGTCTTTTCTTTATACAAACAAATAATCTAGACTTATAAAGTGTGTGTTTGCCTTTTGGCAAGAGTGATTGGAAACGTGTTTTAATTTGTCCTTAATCGATAATTAAGGGCTATTTTAGTGATGAATTCAGTACAGGTAAGTAGGGGTAGTACTCTTGTACTGAACAAATGGCTGAAACGTTTGTGCCCATTTAGTAGGATTTAACAAAGGGGACAACTTTAGTTTAACATCATAATTCGTCGTCTTTATGCTCTGTAAGTGAATATATGATTATTGGGTGGGGATCTTTAAAGTTTGTAGGTTAGGATCCAGCACGAAAGGCTGGATTGCAACATGCGACTAATAATGGCCTTTGAGTTAAGTCGGTATTCTCTACCCTTCACGTTGATGTAACTCTGGATCACAATTTGGAAGCTATTGAGGTTCCCATCTATAGAACAAGTCACAAGGGTCATGTAGGCATTCAACACCTATCATTTCAGTAATGGGTGTCATTTTTTAGAATTCGATTCTACATACCTTTAAGTGGCAAGTATTAACTTCATTTGGATTCGTATACATCCATATTCCTTTGAAAGGTCATAATTTAGACTCCACAAGAGATGCATAAGGCAAAATCAATGTTAAAGTATGAAGACATTTTTGGACGAAATGAACCTAAAGGTGTGATCCAGTACAATCTGGTTTTGAATGTCGAGCACTGTGATGTCACAATGAAAGCTACGCATATTTGTAAATAAATTCGTAAAACCCCCGATTGTGACGATTCCACTCGACGCGCTCTTATGTTGACCCAAGTTTAGTACATGGCCACCATTTTCGTCTGGAACTTTCTTGGTGATAGTTAAGGTGCAGAGCATTCAATAATCAGGACTGAATAGACTTTGGTTACATAAAATTAGTGTTAAATTTAAAAAAAACAAAATAATTTATATTTAATTTAAAATGAGTAAATGCGCATACATGACCCATATAACTTGTACTATAATCATATATAGTACATTAAGAGACGAGTTAGATACACAACTCATGTTTACCGTTGGGACTAATTTTAACATCTTGTACTCTGGTAAGAGTTTGAAACTTGAAGACAAGAATGAAGACAGGTGAGGCTGACGTCATGTGTTTCACAAACACGGATTAACCCCTCATATTGTACCAGATCATCTTTTTAAAATAAATGTCTACTATCCCCATTTAAGAGTTTTGCGCTGGGTAGGTAGTAGTAGAGTAAGGTAAGGTTCCTAATCCCAGGGACCCCCTACCCCCCTAAAACTTTATACGTTAACATTTTTGTCAGCATCCTTTTTTAGCTTAAAATGATGACTTTCATATTTCTGACAAAATATGTTTTGTCCAGGGTAGGAGGTCTCTGGGATTAGGAACAACTTACCTTACTCTACTACTAGTACAGCCCCTATACTTATTAGCCAAAAAAAATGTTGTTATTTTTAAAGTTTAGACAAAATTTCATATTAAACAATGAAATATTATATATAATGTCCTTCTGTCAATCAAAGAGACATGTTGGATTTGATTTAACAAACAAATTTTGTAAGAGATTTAATTCAATCAAATCAGCCTCAAGTTATACTGGCATAACAACTAAAATAATAAGCGACTGTATTAAAAATGTTGGTTACTATATATCACCAAAATATAGGTCAGTATGGTTATTCGCGATCGAAAATGACGAACGAATAAGAGGTTGGGCAGATGATGTGATGACATTTATTGACAATATGGTTGATATTTTATTTGATAATGATATTTCTAAAGCTGTACAAAATTAAACATCTACTACTGTTGTAACCCATATTTTATGATAATCTTTTCATATCTGCTGACTCTCATTGGCAGAATATCTGTTAACATACTGTCAATAATACGGAACTCGCGTATTAAATAGTCCATATCATATTTTATACCACGCAAATAAGATCGTATCTGATCAAGTAATTTTTTATAGGTGATACTTCCTGTTTTACAAGCATTTTTCTTAGTTGCAAGACGAGGCTCAATTTTTTTACACGCTGTTGCAAGAGAAACACCAACGCCGAATATTATTAACAAAAACGGATTTAATGATGCTCCACTTGAACTTATACCAGAGCTAGTCATTAGCAGTGGTAAATATGATATCACTCGAAGTATTCTGTTATAGTATTTGTAACATTTTTTCACGCACCAAAGTTTTTTTATGATAATATCTGTAATATTGTATTAGTGCGTCCACATCTTGTTTTGGAATTTTTTCTGAAATATGATTAAAATCAACTATACTTTTTTTCATTATATAATATTTGTTTACAGATTTTATACAATAGTGCCAGTCCCTGGGTTTGATTTATTATAATTAACTTAATCGAGGTGTTTCAGCGACAAATTCCAGACACCACCAGAAAGACGTTGCGGTTACAAATTTTTTATCAGATGGTGCCAGTAGAAATATTTCATCGGCATCTTTATTTAATATAATAGATACAGTTCCAGAAAAACTATCGATTGAATGACGCCATAGATATGTGGTAAATATACTAAATTTTGCACCGCTAAATATGGACAGCCTATATACTCCAGTGACTTCTGCGATATGTTTGATAGTGTTATTTTCCGGTGTCCATGTTGCTGATCCTGATGCTACTGTGTATACCACATTGATGATCTGCTTGTGAGGAATTTTAATCAGATTCGTTTATTCAATGATATTAGGAATTCCACTAACAATATCGTTTAATTTTATGTTAATTTCAGCAAGTTTAATATCTACAACCGCTGGATTTCCAAAAAATTCATTAATAGATTTGCTTATATTTCTACGAAAATTCAAGAATGTTTGTACGTGATTGGAAAAATCAGTTCTAAATGCGTTAATTCCATCGTTTATTAGAATATTAATATCGTCGACGTATTTTTTTGTTGCTGCGTCAAAATCTGTTTCTGGTGTTCTGAGATCATTAATACCATTATTATTCATATTGAGAAATGCGCGCATTATACCACCGCGCACTAACACATATTTAGATTCTTGATCGTCGACGTATTTTTTTTGTTGCTCCGTCTGATTCTGCAGCTGGGTCTCCAAGATATGTAATTTTATTCTTGTTCATGATAATATTACCTGTAACTATCCCACCTATTTTATCAAGTTTATTATCATCAACATACTTCAATTGCAAATAACTTACCGCTTGAGTTTGATTTAAGTTTGCTGGTGGATACCTGGTCTCCAAATTTATAATTTTTTTTCCTGACATATCTAAGTTACCGCTTAAAGTTCCACCAGATTTATCTAGTTTATTATTGTCGACTAATTTAAGTTGTGCATAACTAACAGCTTGTGTATTAACGACATTTATTGGTGGATAATCTATTTCTAAATCTAGTACTCGTTGATTGGACATAAACAGGTTTCCCGTCATTGTGTCGCCGGATTTTTTTAGATAGCCTGATAAATCAACCTTACCGTCTGTTATTGTTGTACTTTCAGCCGATGAATCTCCTACTAATGTTCCAGATTTTGTATAATAGCTCATTATTTATTTATAGTCTGACAATTTTTTTCATATAACATAAAATTGTATAACAATAATGGCAAAATCGTCGATATTAAATTTTGATACAGAGCGGTTGGTGAAACATAAACATGAAAACGAACTTCCAGATTGTCATTATCTTATTGTTGGAAGAACTGGATCTGGGAAAACAAACTTGCTTAAGAATTTACTTCTCGGAGATAATTTTAACTACGATCGCGTTTATATTTACGCAATTAATCCACAACAGGATAAGTACGAGCTACTTAACAATTATAATGACAAACTTCGTGATCATCTTGAGGCTGATGAAGATTTTTTTATTATCAAATAACCAGAAGAACTTGTTCCAGTTAATCAACTTGATTCGTCCGAACACAAGATAGTTGTTTTTGATGATATTCCGCTAAACAACGAGGAAATGAATAAAATAAGATCATATTTTTCATTATCACGTAATAAAAAATGTAATTCTATTTATCTCGCCCAGGGTTTTTATAATGTTGACAGATTTATTAGGCGAAATGCTGGTTGTTTTATATTATTTCCAGGACTTGACAATGTTGACGGTAGAAATATCGCGAACGAACAATGTGGTGATGTAACGAAAGATAAATTTATTGAATTATATCATCAATCGACGGCAAATAAATGACTTTTTTTTTGTTTGATAAACTAACAAATGATGCGAGTAAAATGTTTCGCTGTTGTATTGAAAAATATCTACAATAATTTTTATAAACAATAGTATATAATTAATGGAAAGACAAGCAAAGTACAGAAAACATATAGAAAATCTAAAAAAAACTTGTTAAATCTAAAGCTGAACTTAGGCAGATGATCCAACAAGCACGACGTGGTCAAGTGGTTGCAGCAGAAACAGCAGCAGCCGTTCTCAAACCAGTTACTGAAGCTTTACTTGGAAAACAACCTGAAACTAAACCATTATCAGAAGAAGAACTTAAAGAACAACAAGAAAAAGGTTTCCTCGGATTAGTTAAAGAACAACAAGAAGCAGCTGCTGGAAGAATTATTGAAAGATCTGAAGAAGAAAAAAGAAGATTAGCAGAGGAACTTGTAGCAAATATAGCTGATCCTGCTGCAAGACAGGCTGCACTAGATCAGCTAATAAATGATCCACTAGCGCTTCAACAAAGACTAGCAGGTTTAACCACACAGGAGATTAAAAATATTTTAACAAATTTATCAGAAAAATTAGAGGATATTGAAGAGGAGCAAAAAAGAGTCGGAGAGTTGACGGTAAGGTTTATGGACGTTGAAGATAAAAGACGATGGTATATAAAACAAGTAAATGATGATATAAAAGATCATGAATATGATAAATTTTTAGAGGAAAATAAAATTAAAGATCTTGATAATATAAATAAATGGAGTGATGAAGAATTTAAAAAACTTATTGATAATTTAACTGAAATAATGAACGACGGTGTTACTGCTAAAAATGAGTTAAACACAGCCATAGAAGAGGATAATCTCCTTCACCTTTATCATAGAATTAGAAATGGTGTTATTCCTTTACTCGTTGGAAAAACAGCACAAACCAGTAGAACAAAAGGTTTTGGTTCGGGCTGGGGTTTTAGAAGAAAATTTTTTAAACTTGATGAAACTCATATAAAAAGAACTAGAGAAAAAAAACCCAGGAACTGGTGTTAGAATATTTTCATCAGTTACTGAAATGATTGGCAGATTAATGTTATTGATATCATCAAAAGAAGCTGGAAATATTGGTGCTGAAATTGACAATGAAATTATTGACATGCTTGATAATTTGAGATCAGAAAATTTATTAACATTTGACGAATACGAAACTTTACATCGCGATTTAATTTTATAAAAAATATAATAATAAATGTCAGCAACATTATAACTAGACTCTAGCCAATCTGATAAAGATAGCGCAAATTTTTATGTAAAGTATATTCCGCCAATAGAACTACATCGTGAAAAACAATATGAAATTGGACTAATTTCCTGTACGTGTTGGCATTCTATGGCTAATGTAAAAACTGGGATTAACGATGAATTTGAATTTACTATTCCTATACGTACTCCACCATTTGTCACGTGGAAAACAATTAAAATTCCACAAGGAGCTTATAATATCACTGATCTAAATAAAATAATAAAGAACATATAACAAAAAATAAAGGTATAGCTGATAATTTTGAGCTTACACCAAATTATAATACGTTACGCGCTAGAATGAAATTAAAAGATATAACAATTAGTTTTGTATCGCAAACAAGTATCGCACCACTAATAGGATTTTATAATTATATATATCCTGCTCTTAATCGTGATAATCCCGAAACGTATGACGGCCAACTGCCAGTAAATATAACTGATGTAAACGCAATATTGGTAAATTGCTCTATTGCATCTGGATCTTACTCAGCTAAAGGTAGTAAAGGACAAACGATATACAGTTTTTCACCAAATGTTCTACCGGGATCTCTTATGCAAATTAGTCCACGTCAGGTTATTTATTATCCGTTAAACGTTGAAAATCAAATAACAGAAGTAAATATGCAGTTGACAGATCAGTCTGGAAGACAGTTATATTTTAACAATGAAATTGTTACTTATTATTTACACTTACGCGAACAATAGTAAACATATTTTCTAAGACAATAAAATTATACAACCTCAGATATAATGAAACAGAAAAAAGTTTATCGAACAAAAATAGTAGGAGGATTTTTGGGAAATATATTTGCTAAAATTATAGAAAATGTTCCGGGAATAGCTCATAAAGTTGCACCAATTGCACTTGACGCATCAAAAGCTTTTGCAACTGGAGCTGCATCTGCTGCTGGAACTGCTGTTGGACAAAAAAGAGCTGATAAAATAAAAAGACCGACAATCAAACAAGCTATTTCAGAAATCGCACCAACGAAAGAAACCCAACGCGCAATGATAACAACAACAAAAAAACCTTTATCACCGAAAGGAGAACAAATTATACAAAAATTAATATCTAAAGCAACAACACCGAAATAGCTTCGCTATCGCTGATGACAAAATTTTGTATAACCTAATAAATAAGAAAAATGTCTGTTAAAAATTATCTCGATTTAGCAGAAACTTATGACACAGACGACACAGTAACAGAATTTGAATATGTTGAATATCTTGATGAAAATTATAACGAACCTAATAAGGCTGGCGACAGAACATTTAATACTCGAGACGATGACGTATTTCTACTGCCTCATAAGGCAATGTTAGAAGTTCGTGGCCAGATTATGACAGCACCTGCCGCACCTGCCCCAATTGCAGCTGGAACAGAAGTAGCTCTTATAAATGACGGTTGGTCTTTATTTAAAGGTGCCAGATATCAGCTGGCCAATCAAACTGTCGAATATATTTAAAATCACTTACAAGTTGCAAGTACAATATTAAATATTATTTCTCTTTCCGATGATTACTCCAAATCAACTGCAATTAATACGATGTGGTTTAAAGATACTGGAGCTGGAGCAGCTGCACCTGGTGAGTTTTTACTGAGGAGAACTTTTGCTCATGGAGCTGATGCTGCTGCAGATGCTGCAATTGTAAGAGGTTTTTTTATTGATAATGCTGCCAATTTTGGTATAGCCGCACCAGATGCAGCCGCTAATGCAGACGCTACAAGAGTCTCACTTACTGCTGCTTGCAATAATCTTGGTATAGCCGCACCAGGTGCAGCTGCGGACGGCGTTGCAATGGTAAATTTTGTTAATAATTTAGTTACTATAAGAAATAAACGTTATAATGAGGGTTATGTTAAGAGGAAGGCACTTGCAGCAGAATCACGTCAAATTACAATGATGCTGCCACTAAGTACAATATTTGGCTTTTGTCGCGATTACAATAAAGTATTTCGTGGAGTTAAACATACGCTTATTTTAGATCGATCAGATCAAAACGACTGCCTGTTTAGGTCAGGTGTGGATAATGTACAGTTTGTCATAAACAAACTTGTGCTGTGGATGCCACGAATAACTCCAACAGTTTCAAAATCGCTCGAATTAGATGATATTCTTAAAAACCGCACAAAGAAGATTTATTTTCAGCAACATAAAATATAACAGCAGTTCCAAATACCACCGACTACACATGGCGAGTCACAACAAGGTCGACTGAACAAAAGCCACGGCAAATATTTGTTGTATTTCAGCAACAAGCGCGACGTGGCAACCAACAACAAAATAATGCGATATTTGATAATGCTGATGTTAGACGAATATATGCTAGAATAAATTCAAACCAATATCCAGAGCGAGCAATAGAATGTAATTTTGCAGATGATGAGAATAAAAATATTACTCGACCTTACACGTACCTGCTCGACTCATTGCAAAAATATCAGGATGTTGGAGATGGATCTCAGATATCAGTAGAGGAATTTCGTACACTTTATCCGATATTTTATTTTGATGTTAGTAAACAAAATGAAAGAGATGTAATTTCAACTGCTGATATTGAAATTACTTGGACATTAGGAGCTCCAGCAGCGCAGTTGTACGTGTATGCGTTAGTGATCAGCGACAGAACTATTAGGATTGATTTTGTTGGAGTTAAAATGTCGGTACAAGTTTAATCTGTAACTTTAATAATAAGATGACAAAATATATTATAAAAGATATATATTTGACAGATGGTCAAGTTAAAAAATTAGCAGCTGCTGTTGCAAAGAAGAGGCAGGTTTCATTAAAGGTCAACCCTAATACCGAAGGTGTTTTAGGTACTTTAATAAAATTATTGTTAACCAAAAAACAAGTAAATAAATACGATCGCAAAAAACCTTTTGTTTCAAATTTAAGTGCTGCACAAATAACTGCGATGGCCCACCGCATTGCGGTGGAAGGTGGTTTCTTCGGTCCGGCACTATCTGTAATGGCCAGAACGTTAATACCTAAACTTTTGCCGGTGTTAGGTACATTAGGATTAGCAGCAGCGTCTGGAGCAGTATCTGGCGCAACGAAAAAGGCAGCTGAAGGTCATGGAATAAAGAAAATTTTCGTTTACTTTAATGTTTCGTATGAATGTCGATGGCAACAAAATTAGGAAAATTACTTGTAATTTTCTGAGTTTAATTTTATGTGACTGATAAATATAATGCCAAAATGAAAAATAGTAACAAGAAAGACACCGACGAAAAGAAAGACAACGACGAAAAAAAGACACGACAGAGGCGAAAAGGTGGATTTATTCCAATAGCCCCGTTACTAGCAGGATTGGCAGGAAGTCTATTGCCAAATCTGTTAGGAGTAGGACGAGGACTAATGTTGCCAGGAACAAGGAGATGAAGTCTGCGTTAAGTAATTTTGATATACTTGACAAACTAAAAAAAGTAAAAAAATTCAGTGGAGTTTATTCTAAAGATGAACTTATGGCGATTCCAGAGACGCTAGGTTCGTGCGTTATAAATATACAAGATTTTAATGACGGATCTGGCACACATTGGGTAGCTGTTTTTGATAACAATTATTTTGACTCGTTCGGAATTCCACCAAGTGACGCAGCAAAAAAATATATGAGTAGAATTCCAGAGACAAAATCTCCAGATACGAAGTCTCTTACAAATAATAAATTATTTGTCTGATCAAATTCAACCAGTTGGAACTTTCGCTTGCGGATACTATTGCGTAATGTTCATTAAACAGATGACCGAAAATCCAGATTTTTTAAAGTTTATTTTGCAATTTGACAAACAACCTTCTTACGCTAATGATGAGATTGAATTAAATTTTATCTAAACTCACTGATATACAATGTCAACATATTGTCTTAAGTGTAAAACTAAAACAGAAAATAAAGACGAGAAAACAGAAAAAACAAAAAATAATAGAATAATGCTGAAAAGTATTTGTGCAATCTGTGGAAAAAGAAAAAGTATGTTTTCACTAAAAACAAAGTTGTCCGGAGCGGGTTGTCCGGAGATTATTTTATTAGACGACTGAAACAATATTATTATAAATCTGAAAAATTTGTCAGTTATAAAATAAATAATGACATGTGAGTGCGATTGTGATAGAGATTTATGTCTCGAGCAAAATAAAATTGTTACATATTGTCAGAAATGCAAAAACAGAGAAATAATTGGAACAGGTATAGATAGACATAAATTAATTGGCAAATTGCCGAAACCAAAAGGCGGTTGGACATTGCTAGGCCATCAATATACTGGACCTTATAATCCTCTTGATAAACAACTTGACGAAAACGATAATCCGCTGCCAGGACAAGAGCCTTACAATCAAGCTGACGCAATAGCAATGCGCCATGATATCTGCTACAGAGATATTGATCTTCCAGACAGCGAACAAAATAAACAAAGCTGCGATAAAGTAATGTTAGACGAACTTCGTGATATGAAACCTGTAAATATGCGAGAACGTGTTGACCGAAGGCTGGTCCAGGGTTTTATTGGAGCAAAATATAAATTAGGGCTCGGTAAAAAAGAATTATATGATGATCTTGCCTTAGAGCTACATAAACCTAACAAACAAAGTTTCCGCGATGTAAAGTTGTCGCAAATGCCGTTGATGACATCTGGGCGATAGATTTAGTTGATATCTCAAATCTAGCTCAATTTAACGTTGGCGCTGATGGCGCTCCAAAGAGATATCTTTTTAATGTTATAGATGTTTTTAGCAAATACGCGTTTAGTATACCCGTTTCGGATAAAACAGGGACATCGATGACTGATGCGCTAAAACAAATTATTGTTAACACAGAAAGAAAACCAAATAGAATCTGGACTGATCTTAGAGCAGAGTTTTTTTAATAAAAAATATGAACAGTTTTTGGAACAAAATAACATTAAAAACTATGTTACAGGAAATGAGGGAAAAAGCGTCATCGTTGAAAGATTTAATCGCACGCTCAACGAAAAAATCCACAAGTATTTGACAGCTAAAAATACGAGTAAATATATTGACAATTTACAAAAAATTGTTAACGAGTATAATAACACGAAACACAGATCCATTTCGCTAGGCAAAATTAAAATGTCGCCAAACGACGCGATTGCAAATCCAATATTAGCAAATGAAAATATGTACCGGAGACATAAATTTAAAGTTGGTGATAAAGTTAGAATTTCTTTGACGAAAAAAACATTTGAGAAAGGATATACTCATAATTCGCGCGAAGAAGTATTTGTTGTTGATAAGTACTTTTAACAATACCAGTTACATACTCGTTGAAAGATTTATTAGATGAGCCTATAACTGGCAGTTTTTACGAGCAACAACTTCAGAAAACAGAACAAGATATATTTGTTATTGAAAAAGTTATTAAAAAGCGCGGCAACAAAAGTTTAGTCAATATAGCGATAAATTTAATAGCTGGATACCAACTAAGTCGATTTCATCGACTGCGATCGAATAATATTATTATAAATTTCTTCGTATTTTATTAGTACGGATTTACATTTTACTGGTTTACATAAAGAAATTAAATGTAATTTTCTTGCATCATCGACTGGCATAAAATTACATATTTTAACAAAAATACAATCGTATTTTATATTTCTTTGTTGTCCAGTTATTTTTACGTTTAAAAAGGGTTTTATCAGTTGCCAAAATATTTGATGCTCGGCAACAGTAAAATTCAATTTTATTATTTTTTTAGCAATATGGTACTTAACATCATATCGTCCAGTTGTTGGTCTGCTTAAATATTTTTTACTAACAACATTATCTTCTTCATCATAGTGATGCAAAATATCTTTTTCTGTATAACCAGCAAATCTATCGTTAGTAATATTTTCTAATGTAAATTGAAACTGAAACAAAATCTCCCGAATATATTTCAGCCAGTCTCTCAGTTAAGTTCATTATTATAATAATCTTTTATCTAATTAATAAATAATTAGATGTTCGGAGAAATAAAATATCATCAAAGAGTTAATATATTAAATCACAAAGAATTAGCTGAGGCAATTCGAAATTGTTTGTTGGGACATAGTTTTTATTTTGTTGATGTTATGATAACATTAGGCGAATCCGACAAATTTTTATTAACAGCAGCGGACAAAATAAAACTCGATACAAATAAAATGATGACATTACGATTTAATCGCGACGATGTCATGGAATTTAGTCATAGTTGTCTTACTCGAAATGATATAGAAAATATCATTAGTTATCGTATTTAAAACTAAATCTGTCAAATGTCAACATTGACATTGCTGATTTTGTTACATTATCAGCTACAAATTTTATTGCACGTGGATTAATTTTATGATATTTTGCCGCAGATACTATTGATCCAAATTTCATTTCTTCAAAAGTTTCGAGATTTATTGAAATTATTTGTCTGGCTGAATTTTTAAAATTAGAACCGTCAAAACCGGCTCCACGTCTTGCGTTTTCTTTTCACGTAACCACATCTAAATTTTCCAAACGATTATCTGTTTTGATACCATTTTTATGATCAACAACTAAACCATTAGGTATTAGTCCGTTAAAAGTTTCAAACACAAAACGATGATATTGATAATGAACAAAATTAGTTTTTGTTCCACGTACATTAACACCAAGATATCCATTTCTTTTTAAACTTCCAATAACTTTTTTTGTTCTCATATGTCTAATAATTCCCTTGTCATTTGTCTCGTATAAATCAAATACTGGATGAGATTGAAATTCATTTTGTAATGCTAAATTTTCAATATTAACATCAGCAACTGCGCTATTTACTCGATAAACTTGTTGTCCTTCTGGAATAGTGTCGCAAAACAAAGTATAAATAAAATCTTTTCTAAACATTTTAATTCTTTCTGTATTATCGCCTTTTACTGAAATTAACATACCAGCTGGTGTTGATATGCCAACAGATATTTTAGATTCTATATTAATAACAGAACCAAGTGCATTTGCAACATATAAGTTGTACATTGGGTGTACATGATAAGTTTCTTGCTCTTCCGCTGTCATTTCGATATATCTCAAAATTTCTGTCATTATACTATAAGGTTTTTCATATCTCTAATTAGGAATCTTAAAAAATTCAATTAAATATAATATAATATAATATATATATATATATATATATATATATATATATATATATATATAATGTTAAAATTGCAAGATATTGCTAAAAAGAGCATTATCAAATCAGAAAAAATTGCTTCAGCATTTTCTGGTTACGATAATAGTTACAAACTTGATGATCAAAAAATTTTAGCAAATTTTAGCTCCACAAATTTATTTCATCTTTTGCAACCAGTTATATCAGAAGAACTTGCGGCTCATAAAAGTATCAAACTTATAGTCCAATATCATACGATTTTATCAAAGTTACACGCAGTTGATGATATACTTGATGTAATTTTTGAAACAAAAAGTTTTGACAGAGAAATTTCAGAACCATATTTAACAGCAAAATCGAGAAAAATATTAACTGGAACAAACATTGCGATGGTCGCCGATGAAATACATCCAGAAATAAACAAAAAATTAGAAGAATTTACTTCATCAGGATCAGGTTGGAAATTTGAAATGATAAATGAAGTTTTATTTCACACAGCAAAATATAACGTACTTCGCGGTAGTTTGTACGTCGATCTCCCTCAAAAAATTAAAAACAAAAAATGCTGTATAAATGTCAAAAACAATGATGACAAATGTTTTCAATGGTCTATTCTTTCTGCAAAACATCCTCAGTGTGATCACCCCGGCAGAATTGAAAAGTATTTGCCATACAAAGACGAACTAAATTTTTTAGGAATAACTTTTCCAGTAGCAGAAAATCATATACCAAAGTTTGAAAAACAAAACAGTATCTCAATAAATGTTTTCGGATTAGATGAATGAGAAAACGTTTACCCGAGATATATCTCAGAAAATGCTACACAAATACAATAAATTTATTATTTTATCAGGGACATTATTGTTGTATAAAAAACTTTAACGGACTAGTTGGCAGACAGTATAGTAAAAATAAAAATAAAAAATATTTCTGTTATAGATGTCTGCCTGGTTTTTCTAGCGATGGAATACTGCAGGAGCATCTCAAATACTGTGTCAACGTTCAAAGAATAACTATGCCTAGCGAAAAAGAAAAAATATTAAAATTTAAAAATTATGATCATAAACTAAATATTCCTTTTGTTATTTACGCTGATTTCGAGTGTCTACTCGTTCCTGTAGTTGGAGCAGAAAATAATCCGAATAAATCAAGTACTAGAAAAATACAACAACATATTCCTTGCGGAGTAGCTTATAAAGTAGTTTGTTGCGCTAACGATAAATTTTCAACTCCGATAAAGTTATATAGAGGTGAAAATCCTGCCATATGGCTATTAAAAAATTTAATAGACGAAGTTAATAAAATTTCTAACAGATTATTTAAAACAGCTCCGATGAAAATAACGTCTAAACAACAACTCGATTTCGATGAGGCAGTTAATTGTCATATTTGTGAAAAGTTGTTGGAAGACTCCAACGGAATCTGTGATAAGGTGCGAGATCATTGTCATTTGACCAGCCAATATCGTGGAGCAGTTCATAACAGTTGTAATTTAAAATTTCATGCTCCAGATTTTATTCCTGTAGTTTTACATAACTTTCGTGGCTATGACAGTCATATCATTGTAGAAGCTTTTGGTGATGAAAATATTAAAGCTAAACTAAAATTAAATGACGTAATAAAATGTATTCCAAACAATTTTGAAAAGTATATGTCGGTGACGCTCGGTAAATTACGTTTTATTGACAGTCTGCAATTTACATTAGTATCATTAAAAGATCTTGTAGAAAATGCTGTAAAAGCTGGTAACAGTTTTGATAATCTGCGAAGTTGCTTTGGTGAAAACTATATCAATTTGACCAAAAAAAAGATATCTTTCTTTACGAGTATCTCGACAACTGGAGCAGATTTGATGAAACTTCTCTTCCCGATAAAGATAAATTTTACTCGCAACTCAAAACTGAAAATATCACAGATGACGAATACAAATATGCACAAGATATTTGGAATAAATTTAGTCGTAAAACATTTGGTGATTATCGCGATTTATATTTGAAAACAGATGTTTTGTTGCTAGCAGATGTTTTTGAGAGTTTTCGTCGAGTAAGCTACAGCAATTATGGACTAGACCCCTGTTAGTATTATTCCTCCCCAGGATTGTCTTGGGACGCTCTACTAAAAACGAGTAAGATAGAACTGGATCTCTTAACAGATGTCAATATGTTTAACTTCATTGAAAAAGGTTTCAGAGGTGGAATTGGCGTTATAACAAAAAAATATGCAGTAGCTAATAACAAATATCTGAAAAATTATGATAAAAATCTCCCATCTAATCATATTATTTATCAGGATTCTAATAATTTGTATGTTTATGCGATGTGGGAACCAATGCCGTGTAGTGGATTTCATTGGATAACTCCAGATCAATTTCTTAAAGAAACTGAAAAAGATTTACCTAGAAAAATTAATCATGATTTTTCAGATATTTCATATTTGTTGAAGTTGATCTAGATTATCCTAGTTCGTTACACGATCTACATAACGATTATCCGTTTTGTGCAGAGTCAATGATGATTAATTATAGTTTATTATCGCCTGAACAACGAGCAACGACAACAGCAAAAAATTCGATTGTTAATAAGTTAGTTCCAAATTTGTTAAATAAAAGAAATTACGTTATGCATTACAAAAATTTAAACCAAGCAGTAGATGCTGGACTAATTCTGAGAAAAGTCCATCGCGTGCTAAAGTTTAATCAGTCGAGGTGGATGGCAAATTACATTGACTTAAATACGTAACGTCATGCTGTGGCTAAAACCGAATTAGAGAAAAACTTTTTCAAGTTAATGAACAACTCGGTGTTTGGAAAGACAATGGAAAACATTAGAAAAAGAGTTTCTATCGAAATTGTAAATGATATAAGTCGCAGAAATAAATTAGTTAACGATGATGGTTTTGTTAGTATGAAAATATTTAATGAAAATCTTGTTGCAATACAACGACGAAAGACAAATTTAAAGTTAAATAAACCGATTTATATTGGTGCAGCTGTGCTTGATACATCAAAGTGGCTGATGTACGATTTTCACTATAATTTTACCAAAAAGCAGTGGCCAGATTCGGAGTTGCTATTTACTGATACAATTCGCTAGTTTATAATATAAAATGTGAAGATGTCTATCAGGATATTTACAATAATAAAAATCTGTTCGATTTATCAGATCATCCAGCATGTAGTGGATTTCAAGATAATTCGAATAAGAAAGTTATTGGAAAAATGAAAGATGAATTTATGTTTATGCAAGTTAGGGAATTTGTTGGACTAAAGAGTAAAATGTGTGCTGTCATATTAGATGACAATAAACTTACAAAAAAAGCAAAAGGTATTCCTCGAGGATATGTGAAAAAGATGATGAATTTTGACGATTTTAAAGCAGCGCTAAAAAATAGCGTCAGTTTTATCAAAACAAATGTTATCAGAACAAATCATCATAAACTTGAAACTGATACGATTATAGAACGGTGATTAAGTAATTTTGATAATAAAAGATATTGCAGGGACGGAATTAGTACACTAGCGCTTGGACATTATGCAAGTAATTTGTCTAAACATCAGAAATAATGTTCGAAAATTTAACATTAGTCGATGGAGTTAATAGCAAAATAAACAAAAATAATGGTTAATAACCAGCAATTATCATTTGAATTTAACGATGAAATTTCAGGTATTTGTTTTAGTAAATTTGACAGAATCAAACTCTCCCTTATCAGATCAGACGATAGCAAATATTTTAATTATCTCGAAAGTTTGCGAGACGAACTTGCACTAAAATATGACAATTTTCATAATCCGATAAGCCAGGATCAGTATACTAAAATTAACATAGACTTAGATAGGTCGAAGGTTTTTGTAAAAGGTAG